>JAGKPY010000030.1:0-257260 GCA_022609225.1 Boeremia lycopersici
ACTATTATTTATACTATAGTAGTATAGCTTACCTAGATATATAATATACTTACTATTATTATTCTAAATAAGTTAGGAATATTATTATAAATATATTTAGAATAACTTTACCTTCTTAAATTTAGTTATACTCTTAGGGAGGCAGCTAAGTATTATATAGCACTAGTATAGCTCCTAATAAGTTTAGAATAGCTTTAGATTAGGATTTAATTAGATATATACTATTATAAAGAAGCTTAGGGACAGTTATAATTAGAACTTGTTCTAAACACCTAGAAGTATAAATATATTCTAAATATATTAGGTGTAGGTGTAGGTGTAGGTATAAGTGTAGGTAGTAGTAGGTAGTAGTAGGTAGTAGGTAAGCAGGTAGGTAGGTAGTAAGGTGGTAGTAGTAGTAGTAGTAGTAGAGTTGGTTAGGTTAGGTTAGAGTTGGTTAGCTCAGCTTTTAGATGGTTAGGTGGGTACGCCAAGCAACAGCCGAGCTACTAGCGTTGGTCAGGTCAGCTGCGTCCTGCCTAACGAGGACCTAAGTACGTGGGCGGTCGTAAGCACTAGATCACCGCATTACAAACCTGCGCTCAAGGGAGCCCGAGCACCGATGGCTGCGGGCTAGAGCTGACATGCAGACTGGAGAAGTCAGGGCTTGCGGCGGGGTTGCCAGTGTCTTGCATGCATGGGAGTTGTGGGTATGCTGTGTAGCCTGGGTTGAGCGGGGGATTACAGGTGCTAGAAGTCGGGAGGGGAAGGCCGAGGGGCCGAGTTGTGGGTTTAGCGCTGTAACTCGACTGCTTTGCCTTCGTAACCTTCAAGATGTCCTTCGTAGGCATTCTCAATGCAGGAAGGCGGACCACCTCACGAGCGACAAAAAACATGTGAGCTATTTATTTCATGATTCATCATGTTTTCATCACAAGCTAATCCAACAGCGTTGGGATCTTGACTCAGTTCAAGCCCTCTTGGCTTAGTGGTAAAGCGTATCACTAGTATGACTCCGGTCAGCAAATGATAAGATCGCTCGTTCGATTCGGGCAGAGGGCATTCTTTTTTGCCGAAGTCATGCACCCGATGCCGATACCATGTAGACCGTTCCAAGTGCACCATCTGTGATTTTGACAACTGCCCACGAGGAACGCGAGCATCGGTGTTTAAAATGCGCAGAGCCCACTGAGCACGGAAATGACATGGGATGTCGCTTTGGTTCAACGCCCTGCAAGGTAACGGTTTTTTTCTGCACGACTTTCCGGAGGTTAACTTTTCTATCTACGCTGTGTTGATTCTCCGCCCTAGACTTCGCCCTCTGCTTTCCAATTCTCCTTCCCTGCAACCATCTCACCCTGTTCTGACTGTTCCATCTTTCCCTTTCTGCAGCCTTGCTTGTCTGCCGCCGCCTGCTTCTGCCCTTCGGATTAGATCGATCTAGCAGTGCGCTTTGCAGCAGGCTGTGGGGTAGGCTTCTTGGGTACCAGCACATCCCGCAGCCTGATATGCGGTCTCGGTGCAAGGCTGTGGACGCCTTGTCCGCTTTGGGCAGTACGAATGTGCTGTAGTATGATAGCACGTTGAGGGACGTACACCACGACGCAAAATCCAAAGTCCTGGAGAATACGCTTTCGTCTGTTGCTGCGCTGCTCTGCAGGCAGGACTCGCACGGAACTAGCTCCGACGAACTGCTACCAAGGTCAGCATGCGAGGGTTCGACCATCTGCATGGTACTAGTCAGGTTCCAAGTATTGCATCAGCGTTGTTCGGATAGGGTAGGGGTCACTCTGCACGTGGGTTTGGGTTGAGACTGTAGTCCTTTCTATTGCTCCAAACAACTACTGACATTCTGCTTCGCGATGTCTCATGGGATGGTAAGAACATCTCGCCCACAAGGGTAAGAGGTGGTAGCTCTGTGCTTGTAAAGCACTGTCCTCCAAGCCGTGCGTCAAGCCTTGAACTTTGCACCACCCCAAGGGAACAGGAATTGGGATCCTGGGCAACAGGAATTGGGATCCTGGGCAACAGCGACAACGACGTATTCGGTTCTGTTCCACCACTCCAACAGCCACCTGTTGCCTGTCCGCCTTGCTCCGACATCTGCCGACTAGGTCTCGCAGCTCGGATAAACCGAACTTGTACTGGAAAGTGTGCGGGGCGCTGCCGGACCGCTCGTGTCGTTCGCGCTGGCCAACTGGCAGTGGCCAGCCGTCTTCGTCGGCAAGGTTCGTGTGGTCATCATCATCGCCGATGACGATCGGGTCTTCTTTGCTATTGCTTACTACAGCAGGGTTGTTATAGCGCTGGTTAGCTCGACGTGGGCTGGCAGCAGCAGCGGGCGAGCCGCAGTGTCTTCTCCACCACTGTCTACGTCGTCATCCTCGTCGTCGTCCTTATCATCGTCGCTCTCGTCATCTCCAACCGTGTTCCGAGGAAATCTTGCACGCTGGCGTCCCTTGGGTCTACAAGGAGTGTCCTCCATGTTGGATCCCGCAAGGTCGAGAGCTTCAGACCCCGGCTGATCGCCTGCGCGGCAGGGTCGCTTTGGGGACTCACGTCCTTGGCATCTCCGGGGCCTTTGATGTTGAATTTTGCAATGCACCCGTCTTTTTTGGACATGTGCTGGCATTTGGACTCCGGTTTCCAGTCATTTCTGTTGTTATATACTGGCGACCCGGTGCAAATGATACAAAAATGCTAGCCGCGTTCTAAAAGGGTCTTGCAGACACGCAGGGGCGGTGTGGTTTCCTGTCGTTTGCTGTAGAACATGCCGCGCTCGCGCATTGTGCTGCCGTCCTTGTCCTGGCCCGGGAAAAGGGGCGACGCACAGGGCCATGGTAGAGGTATTCCAAGCTTGGTCGCTTCGTGTGCAGACGCCCCAACGACTGTCTCGCGAGCAGCGGCACTGGGCAGGAGCCCCCGCAGTTGCCGTGCCTCGTTATGGCTCCCAGGTACTTCGCCACGTTGCGGTGAGCGGCGGTCAGAGCTGCCTACATCGCTTGACCTCTTGTAGCTGCAGCCAGCATAATACAAAGTATTGTACTTCGTTTGCGCCAGGATAGGTTGCTCTTTAGTAAAGACCGTTAGATGTGCCCCTCAAGATCGCCAGTAGTCTTTGTCGTTAATTGGCAGGTATTAGAAACAACCAGTCAACGCACGCAGACACGGCCCAAGAACCCAGCAAAGGCAGTTCATTGTTGCTATCCTGGGCGGGAGAGACGTCTATAGAAAGATCCAAGGTGGTATATAGGGACGAGCCAGCCATAGACACGTTGAAGGACTTTGAGGCAGCTGGCGTCATGGAGTACATGGCGCGTACAATGTAATCAGGGCGCATTCTGGGATGCCAAGTCGCGAGGCGTGCTTCCCGCCGTCTCCATCTTCTTCCCTGCTGTCCTGCACATGGCACTGTCATCAACCAGGTCTGCGAGGAGCAGCCGTCTCGTGTTCAACGCGCGGGATGCGGAAGTGTTGTCTCGGGCACTCGTGCAATGTGCAGCGCATGGACCTCTCGCCCCATAGCCAAGTCGCTCTAGGGACTTACAGCCAGGTCGTGCTGGGACGGGTGGTTGAAGCCAGAGTGGAGACGAATGGCGTGCCGTTGCCGATGACTTGAGGGAGTCTAGCACATCGGATCATGGCATAGTAGATCAACTCCAGCACTGCACGATGTCTTGCCGCAGCGCCGAGCGTCGCCGCCTGCTCTGTTGAACTCGCCGCCCATGTGCCAGGGGGCCGCAGCACGCTCGTGGGTGCGGTGGTAGACCATGGTGGAGGCACAAGACAAGGCGGAGATGTGCTGCTGGAGCGTTGGCGACGGCTGCAGGTGAGTGACGGTGGTGTTGAGCGCAGGCAAGTGTTGGGGGGGGGGGGAGACGCGGGAGAGAAGTGTTGCATTAACGCGTGGGTATATAACGTATATAACGGAGTGGCGGATCCTGGTACTGCATCTTGACGTTCTCGCAGCGTCGAGCGCCGTCTCGTCTAGCAGATCAGATACTGGTGCTGCGTCGCTTGTTGATTGTACTTGTGCTTGGGAGTGGTGTAGGGTTGGTGTGCGTATATATGCAGTTCAAGCGGGAGTGTATATAATCTGGAAGAATGATGTCAGGAGGGGGCGCGTGGAAGAGCTCCTGGTTGCATCGCGTTGCAGCTGGTGCATGCTCGCTGCCGCATTGGAGATCCTAATGAGGAACCATGCGATAAGAGCGAGAGCAAGGATATCCCAGACCATCCTCGTATACGTTGGCCAGGATCCGGGAATGCGTCAAGTTGGGTCCATCGCTGCAGAGCCGCGGAAGACATGAGGGGCTGGTGGACTCGCTTTGCCCGGTTAGGACGCGCGGTAGGGAGAGCACATCTGTGCGGCGAAAGTGGTGACCGACATCAGGTATAATCTATAGCTGGATGTCTAGTAAAACAACGAAGGGGGCGGCCAGTTTATATAGCCTAGTGGCGAAGAGGCGGATTGTTTGTCGCGGTCTTGTGACAGTGCCAGACAGTTCCAGTTCGCAAACTCCGTGAAACAGCAAAGCACCGCAAACACCAAACCCAGACCAGCGTGAGACCCCGACAGTCTTTGTACACGGCCAAATACCAACAGAACCCCGGCCTCACGACCCACCCGGCCCACCCCCCACCCACGGATACCACAGCTTCACCCACGCCACGTCCCCCGCCGACGGCTCGACATTCCCCTCGATCCTGCCCCCGCCCAGCAACACCAGCGGCGCGCCCTCGCCCCGAAACACATCCGAGTCGTACAGCATAATCGACTTGGCATCGAAGCCGCCGGGCTCGTCGTGCACGCGGCCTTGCGGATTCCGCGTGAACTGCGCGCCGGCGAAGTCGTACTTCAGCGCGAACGCGCGGTCGTCGCAGAGACGCGTGTGGGCGGCGGCCGCGGACAGTGATTCCGCGGCCATGGCGCGCGCCAGTGCCGCCGCGTACCCCAGCACCGAGGCGCAGGTGTACCGCACGTGGGCGTCGCGGTCGGAGCGGATCTGCTCGTGGGACATGCCGAAGACGTGGCCGAGCTGGGGGTGGGTGGGTGAGTGAGTGGGGGAGTGCGGAGGGAAGGGAGGGGGTGTGGGTACCTCGTGCGCGATCTCGACGGGGTCGGAGTCGACGCCCAGGACCATCTGGTGGCGGCCCTCCTCGCTGCCCACGGCATCGTAACCGGTGGTTGCGCGCGCGCCATCAAAGGTGGGATCGAGGAAGATGGCGAGGGTGTCGATGGGGACGTTCTTGTTCCACTTTCCGCCCTTGCCGTGCTCGTACTTGGAGTAGCAGTATCTGCGCTTGCGCTTGCCGGGCTCGCCGCCGTCGTTTGCTTCCTCCCAGGCGATGGCGTGGCCGGTTTGTGCGCTTGCCGGGTGGCCGAGTTTGTCGGCCCACAGCTTGAGCGCGGGGTTGAACTTGCTGCAGTGGAGGTAGTCGCGGTAGAGCTTGGTGGCGTAGCAGTACTTGATGACGCGCAGCTGTTGGCCGTTGCGGACGACCTGGGGCCATGGTTGGGCGAGACCGGCTCGGAGAGCGCTGGCGCTGCGTGTTCCAAGGCGCGCTTGCTCGGCGAGTGCGTCGTGGACCATGGTGGTGTTTGAGGTGACAGTGCAAGGTCGGCTGGCGGCGACGAGTTGCGAATGCCATGCTAAGACCATGCCGAGGACAAGAAATAGTATACAGCGCATGTTGAGCTGGGAGGTTATGGAGTGGTCGATCGGTAAGGGTTTCGGGCGAGAGAGTCGAAGTGCGTCTGGGGGGTTAGCCCACGGAAGTGAAGTGAAAGACCTCAGGGCCATCACTGATGACTCGCGCGACAGAGGACGTCGTGATACTATCCAAGCCCAGTAGAGAACCGTTAGGAGACTCGATGAATAAATCCTGCTTCGGAACTTGACAAGAGGTAGTAGTCCGTAATCAGAGTACCCACAACGCAAAGTTCACTCACCGCACCATAAGGAGTAGCTGAACCAGATCATCTGAATGGCTCTACCGCTTGACCTTTTCAGCACCAATCATCAGCAAAGAAAGCGCTTTGCCTCCGTCGTGAGCAATTGATACTTCAGCGTGGATCTAGGTTCCGGTGCACCCCTTCCTCTCGGGCTCTACTTACAGGATATGGTATGCAATATAGCAACGAGCGGTAACAAGTGGGAGTTATTCAATGTATTTATATTGTGGTCGTCTGCTGTCCTCGGGCGACCTGGGCTGGATCACCAGCTCAACATTGGAGTGTTCACTGGGTATATTCTCCGTAGTCTGAGCGATGTCATTCCTTCGCTCCTGTAGGTTGCTGTTGCCCATCCCACACCAGATGCGCTGGTACTGCGCCAACGTGCAAGGCGCCTGCTCCACAGACGATCAGTACAAGAGAAGGGTGTCTTTGGCCCAGAATCCACCCACAGGCAACGTGCTCAAGCAAGCCTGCGATACTGTACATGTCGGTGTCTTCGTTGACCGAGAAAAATCAGCAGCACGGTGCTTGGTGCGTGCCGCGCCTTAGACCACGAGATGCGTCCGCCTCATTCCTGGGAGTCCGTCCATCAAGCCAGGTCCAGCCACAATGGCTCCAGATGCGACTGCTCCTCAGGGCAGGTACTCTATACGATGCCCTCTTGGAATCGCTCGACGCCCCTCTTGATCTCCTTGACGATGTCTGCCGCCTCATCGACGCTCGCAGCTTCAAAGTCGTACCTCTTCGTCTCCTTTTCTCTGTACACCAGCAGCCTGACCGTCTTGGGGTGTTTCTTGCTGACTTTGGTGCCCACCACACTGCTGAAGTGTACTGTAGTGGTCTTGCCCTGCCCTTCGACCGCTGCGCCGGCAGTACGTCGTGTAGACTCGCCAGGCATGATGTGAATATACTCGTTATCGAGTGCGATGATGCGGGTCGTGGATGATGCAAACGACATGGGCTGCTTGCGAAGTACAACGTAGCGGCGGTAGTAGCCGGTCGAAGTGAGCGCTAGTGCTGAAGCATCAACGTTCCTCGCAAGAGGGTGGATAAGCTGCTGTCCAGAGACGGCAGCGTGTACTCTTTCGCCCTTCTTTGTCTTCTTTGGCGCGCCGCCCGTGCTGATGATCAGTGGCGCGTTGGGCGAAGAGGAGCCAGGGCTGCCAGACAGACCCATAATGCCATCAGCGATGAATCGCCGGCGCAGCAGATCGACGTCCGCATACCTCCCGAGAGCCTCGACTGTGCGATCTAGTGGCGCAACTGTGGTCGACTGGCTGACTTTGAGCAGATACAACGCCTTGTCTAGATGCAGATCGTGACAGACTTTGTCGAAGATTTCATCAATATAGGTGTCGGTCGTACATGGGACGGGAATGTGTCTTGTGTTGAAGTTCTCGTCGGTGTAGTGCACATTGACTGTCTTTGGTGCGCCCATGCGGCTTGCAGCGTGCGATGAGGAGGTAGTGGGCGCATCTGCGAGGGTGCTCGTGTCTTTGCGTGTTGCTTTGGGTGCAAAGGAGGGCCCGGTGATGGGATTTCGGAAGCTCTTTGCGCGGCTGGGAATTGGCTTTGCTGGTTGCTTGACGGGCTGCTCTTCCTCATCCTCGGCTATGTCGTTCTGCGAAGGAGCCGCAGCAGCAGCTTCCTTGCTGTAGATGGGTGTAACCTTTTCATTCTCGAGAATCTCTCGCTCTGAAGCTTCCACCAGAGCAAACTCGTCCCACGGCTTGTCCCGAGCACGCGGCCGCATGCCGCGGGCGTTGTTGGAGGCAAAGTCTTTCAAAGGCTTGTGTCTTGTCAACGGCGGGAACTCGTCGTCGACTTCATCATCGTCCCACATGCGCATGACCCAGCAGTTCACATTGCACTTGTCGGGCGCCAGCGGCGGCTCTATCTTCTCTTCTTGATAGCGATGCATTGCATAGCCGATGGCTTCTGCCACGGTTATGCCTTCGCCTTTGTCGTTGAATTTCCGGAGGAGGAGCTCGAGCGGCTTCAGGGGCTTTACGGACCAAGGACAGTAGAGCTTGAGGTATATGGGGTTGGACTGGGCCTCGCTGGCGGCGTTCCAGACGGCAAAGCGCTGCAGAGGATTTGAGGGCTTGGACGACTTGGCCTGCAGCGCTTGGGTCAAGGCGCTGACAGGCAGGATGAAGCTGATGGGTCGGGGTGGTGGCAGGGCCTGCAGGGTCGGCTGGAGCGGGTCCCTCCTCCGCTTGGGCGACTGGTTGAATGTTGTCAAGGCTGGCATGCCTGGGAGGTTGGCCGAGGGGGACGAATCCAGCGGGATGCCACTGTCGCCCATGAGCGAGCCGCTGTCGGCAGAGCCCGAGAACTCGGAGCTGAGCGAGCTGTCGGACTCGTTGCCCTCGTGCAGGGCCTCCAGACGGCCGTCGGCCTCGCCAAAGTCGTCGGGGATGCGCTTGGAGAGCAGCTGGTGCGAGCTCGCGGCCTTGCGCACATGCTTGACGCGGCGCTTCTGGAAGCCCGAGTTGTCGAACTCGTTCTCCGACGACATGTCGCTGCTGGTGATGGTGTCGCGGCGCGCGCGGCCCTTGACGGCCTCGATGGTGCCGAGCGAGCCCCGCGGCAGCAGGTTGTCGGGCGGGCGCGAGGGCGAGGTGACGACGAGGGCGGGCTGGTCGGCGCCGTCGGCCAGCTCGTTGCGCAGTGCAGAGCCGCGCACGGGCGACGAGCCGGAGCGGGTGCGCAGCGGCATCTTGGTGAACTTGATCTGGTTGGCCGGGCGGTCGCTGGCGTCGTCGTCGTCGCTCTCGTCGCTGAGGTCGCTGCTGTCGTCCTCGTCGAGCAGCTCCTTGCGGCGGCGGCGCTTTGCGTTCAGCGTGGGCCCCACCGTGTCGTTGCTGGCGCCGCCCGTGACCATGCCGCCCTCGTCCTCGTCGTCGCCGAAGCCCTCGGGCGCCTTCAGCCCGGCCGAGCGCGGGGCCTGGAAGTACTCGGACGTGATGGCCGTGGGGATGGGCGGCGAGTAGGTGCGCTTGACGTCGGCGGGGTTGGGCGCCCAGCCCGCCGCGCGGAAGCCGACCTGGTTGAGCACGCTGGAGTTGACGTTGATCAGCCGCTCGCCCACGCCGTCCTTGATCGACGCCAGGTAGGCGGTGCGCAGCTGGTACAGCACGAAGCTGCGGCCGTTAGTGGCGGTGCGCCGCGCGGGGTGGGGGGGGGAGCTACTCTTCATTCTGGAGGAGGGACATGGCGCCGCGGTGTGGCGTCACGGCATTGCATGCGAAGGGAGTGGCGGGTCTCCAGGCCAGCTGAAGGGGTATCTCGAGTGCGTGGGTGTGAAGGGTGGGGGTCGTGGTCGTGGTCGTGGTCGTGGTCGTGGTCGTGGTCGCGGTCGCCGACAGGCACTGGCAGCGGCCATCAACCGCGGCGCATCATCGCGCCTCACCTCAACCCCGACCCTCTCCCACCACACCCCGCCAGCCGCCGCCATGAACCTGACCGCATACTCGGACTCGGAGTCGGACGGCGACGCCCCCGCGCCCGTGCCGGCGCCCAAGCCTGCGCCGAAGACGTTCCAGAAAGTCGTCGACCGCGCGAACCCCGGCCGCATAAGGCTCAACCTGCCCGGCGCATCGTCGCCAAGTGCCGCCAGAGACGATATCGAGTCCGAGGCGCCACCAGCGAAAAAGGCGCGTGTGGGAGGGGGCGGCCTGGGTGCTTTCAACTCGATGCTGCCTGCGCCAAAGAAGGCAAACGTCAAAGCGCCGGGCGCAGGCGCAGCGCCAGGGAGCAGAGGCCTTGGAAAGGGACTGGGCGCTGGCATCAGCCTGAGGACCGGCGCAGAGCCTGCCTTCAAGAGGGAGCCCAAGCTGGAGCTTGAGGAGTACGACGAGCAGGGCAATGTCATCAAGAAGGAGCCGATGAACAAGGAGGACTTCAGAGCCATGTTGAACCTGCCAGCTCCCAAGTCAGGCCAGAAGAAGTCGCCGACGCCAGACTCGCCTGCGCCGGCACCGGACGTCGCAGAAAGCGCACCCAAGCCAGCAGCGCCCAGATTCGTACCCATGTCGGTGGGCAAGGGCAAGAAGAAGAAGCCTGTTGCTCGTCCAGCCCCAGCCCCAGCCCCAGCGCAGGACAGCAAGCCAGCACCCGCCGAAGCTCCGCCTCCGACAAAACCAAAGGTGTCGCTGTTCGGCGTCTCACAGGAATCAGAGGCGCCGACAACAACCCCAGGTGGTGCGTACCAGCCGATCATGTACGGCTTTGATGAGGACGAAGAAGACGACAAAGTCGCCGACGAGACCTCGAACCCACCGCCCACGCATCACCCCGCACAATACGCACCCACACCGGCCGCGCCCAACGAGCTCACCACCATAGCCTCGGAGCTGAACCTCTCCGCGGCAGAGCGGCGGCAGCTGTTCGGAAAGAAGGGCCAGAACGCACCTGACCTCTCCTCGGCGAGGATCGTCCAATTCAACACAGACACCGAGTATGCGCACAACGAGCTGCTGCGGCAACAGGGCGAACAGGCGCAGCACAACCCCCTCAAGTCCATTTCGGGCACGGGAAAGAACAGTCTTCGCAGCCTTGTCAGCAGTGCGGCAACAAACAAGGACGCGCTCGAGGAGCACTTTGCCGCTGGTTACAGGAATAAGAAAGAGGCTGGGAACAGGTACGGATGGTAATGTGGTAGTAATCGTCGTACTGACAGTCACCTTTTCTTGCTCCCGACCTTGTGTTCTATGTCATGTGAAGGTCGATCATCTTCGGCTTCAAATTTCAAGTCTCTGAATCTCTCCAAGCACGTCTGTTCAACGTCTCCTAGTCATTCGTCATGGTGTCTGTCAAAACATAACACACCAGTAATCGACCGACATAAACGTCTCTCGGTCGTTGTTTGTCTTGGGTCCCACTTGCGCTTGCTCTCCTACCGGTCCCGAGCAAAGCGCGCCTTCACCTCGCTTCACGCCTTCACCCCGCTTCACGCCCACACATATCCTGCGTGTTTTGGTCTCTCACTTCCCTCTCAACCTCTTACTAACATCCACCGTAACAACTGTGGTACGTTGTGTATTCGTTTACTGCACACATCTACTGATGCAGTTCAGTCTGACTACCGTTGGCGCCTGTCTTGGAGTTCCAACATGTCGCCGGGAAATCCGTCTGCCACGCCGCAGAAAGAAGCCTTCCAGTCCATTTTCAGCGACATGGATCTGAGTAAAGGCAACCGTCGCAACACGGCGAGCGAGAGCGCGCAGGCCGAGCAAGGCGCAGAGGCGACAAGAAACAAGAACAGAGCGAGCCAGCGACCACAGAACCAGCACGCAGCTACCGACGCCTCTGCGGAAGCCAGTGAAGGCGACACCGACGACCCCAACACCACCCGCCCAGCATCCCCACCCTCCGACGCAGACACCACCGCCACCGCCACCGAACCCCTCCCCCCCTTCCCCTTCGGCCGCGCCCTCCCCCACCCCCCAACCACACCCTACATCTCCGTCCCCGTCCTTGCCCACTACGAGCTCCGCCCCGTCCCTAGCCCATCCCCCACCTCCGCCACCCACGGCCTCTTCGCCACCCAGCCCATCGCGCCCGGCACGCGCCTGATCTCCGAGCGCCCGCTCTTCACCCTGCCCGCGCCCGGCGACCACCTCGACGCCCTAATGAGCGCCTTCCACAACCTCCCCGCCTCCGCCCTCCCCCAGTTCTGGGCCCTTGCGCCCGCCGCCCCCGACGCCTCCCCGCAACTCGCCAACCTGCGCTTCCTAACCGACCGCCTCGCCCTCGCCCTGCAAACCACCATCGCCACCCCTCCGGCCGCCCGCACGCCCGCCCACGCCGCCGAGCTCGCCACAATGCTGCCGCGCCTGCACGCCGCCATGACCACGTGGCGCGTCGCCGCGCGCTGGCACCTGCACCGCACGGCGCTGACGCCGGCGCAGACACCGCACGACGCCCCGCTCCCCCGCGGCACGCCCACGGCCGCGCTGTTCCCGCTCCGCGCCCGCGTGCGCCACGCCTGCGCCCCGAACTGCTTCGCAGCGTGGGATCCCGACCGCGGCGTGCTGAATGTGCATGCCACCCGGCGGATCGCGGCGGGTGAGGAGCTGACGCTGAGTTTGCTGGGGGAGGGGGGGTGGTACGCGCAGGCCGGGGCAAGGCGGGAGGAGTTGGGGGCGCGGGGGGCGGAGTGCGGGTGTGAATGTTGCTGCGAGGGGGGGGAGGGGTTCTCGGAGCACGAGGGGGCGCGGGGGCGGGCGGGGGCGCGGGCGGTGGTTGTTGCGGATGGGTTGGCGCGGGTGGAGGCCGGGCTGGGGGACGAGGTATGTTGTACTTTTCTTTTCTCTGTTTCCGCCACTCCCGGGTTGGTTTGCGTGCGCCGACGCGCCCAACCACCCCTCCCTCCGCCTGCGCCCGTCACCGAACACGCTAACGCACCCCAGACCGACCTCCCCACGCTCCAAACCACGCTCCTGGCCCTCCTGCGCGACCTGGCCCGCACCGGCTGCGACAGCCCCGAGCTCGCGCGCTGGCGCTGCGTGCTGGCGGACCGCGTGCTGCCGGCGCGCGCGGCGCGGGCGTCCGAGGCCGAGGCCAAGGTGCTGATGAAGATTGCGCGGGGGCATGCGCGCGAGGCGGCAAAGGTGGCGCGGGTGTGCTTTGGGGACGACCGGGGGGATGTTTTTGGGGGGATTTAGGGGGGGGGGGGATGGCAAGACGGGGAGAAAGGGAAGGGGATGGGTGGAGGATGGGGCGTGGGTTGAGGAGACGGGGGGGCTCGCTGCTTGTTGGACGCGCCTCTTCGCTTGGTCGCGTACACGAGAGGATGAATGAGAAGGATGCATGAGAAGGATGAATGAGAAGGATGAATGAGAAGGATGAATGAGAAGGATGTGAGAACAATGTGAGAACGACGTGAGAACGACGTGAGAACGATTAATAAGACCGTCATATTCTGTCCTGGGTATCACTTCCACTTCCACTCCTCTCCTCACTTCCCCGCCTCCGCCTTCGCCCTCGCCGCCTCCGCCTTGCGCTGCAAATACCGCTCCTTCGCACTGCTAATCTCGCCGGCCGTCTTCTGGCTCTTCGCAGCGCGCTGCACCCGCGCCGCCTCGTCCGCGTCCTCGTCCGCCTTGCGCTTCTGCGCGGCCTCGATCTGCTCCGCGACCATGGCCGTCTGGCGCTCGCGCTGGGCGTGTTTCGCGGCGCGCGGCTGGTGCGTCAGCGGGCTGGGCGCGGGTTTCTCAGAGGCCCCCGCGGCGGCAGATTTGGGGACGGGCTTGGCGACGATGTTGAGGCCCGCGCTGAGGAGCTGCCGCTTGTCTGCGATTTCGCCCGCGTCGTTGAGCGTGACCGTCTTGCCCTGGCGGCGCGCGTCCTCGGCCATCTGGCGGTCGGTTTTGGCTTCCTCGACTACAAGCGTGGAGCCGCTGGCGGTCGCGGCGGCGGCGTACGCCATGGCTTCGGCGTGGCGCTGTTCCTGCTCCTGCAGCATCTGCTTGTGGAAGCCCTGCATGCCGAACTTGGCTTTCTGGCGCTCCTCTTCCTCGAGGCGCACGCGCTCTTCTTCGTCGGCGCGGCGGGCTTCTTCTTGCTGCGCCTTGTAGGCGCCGGTCACGAAGGCGTCTTTGTCGGCGAAGTCGTCGCCTTCGGCTTCGCGCTCGCGGGCGAGGAGCTTGTCGCGCGCGCGCAGCTGGTCTTTTTTGCGCTGCTCCGACGCGGAGAAGAGCGCGTCGATGTACTTTGGCTTGCGCGCGGCGGCGTCCTCGCGGGCGGCGGCGGCGACGGCGGCTTGACGGGCGTGGATGGCGTCGTAGGCGGAGTCGTAGTCGTAGAGGGAGGCATCCTGCTTGGCGGCCTCGAGGGCGCGCTGTTCGGCTTCGAGGGCGCTGGCGGAGTAGCCGATGGTGGTGGGGTCGTCGTCTTTGGCCTTTGCCTTCTTGGTGGGCGGGGCCGGGGGCTCGCCCTTCTTGGGCTTTGGCGCGGCAGGCTTCGCGGGCTCGGACGCGGAGGCGAGCGTCGCGTCCAAGTTGAAGTCGCTGATCTCCTGCACGCTCGAGTCCGCTTTGGCTGTCCCTTTGCCTTTGGTGTCTTCGTCGTCGCCGAGGAGGAGTTTCTTTTTCTTGGCAAGCCCGGGCTTTGCGGGCCCGCTGGCGAGTTTGTTCTTCACATTGAGCCCGAACTTGAATGACATGGCGTGGATGGCGGAGTCTTGGTGGAGAGGCGAGAAGCGTGAGGTTAAGGTTGTGACCAGTGACAGCGTCGCCCGCTCCGCACCACCTCCGCTTCGCCAACTTCATCTGCACCAACTTATCACTGCACTCCTCCTCGCCAACTTCGTCACTGCACTCCTCCACCGCCGACCACGGTCGCAGCCAGAGCATGCACAACTGGATCCTGCACCACCACAGTCCTCACCATGGAGGACCCGGCTGACGACGCCCCCAAGGGCGATGCTTCCACCGCCGCCAAGCCCTCCAAATTCCACTTCAAATCCTCGTCGCGTCGCAAAAGGCACCACGACGACGAAGACGACGGCAAACCCCGAACCCACCGCTCCTCCAAGCGCCACCGCTCAGACGACGACACCTCCCGCCGCCACCACCACCGCCGCAAGCACACCTCCCGCAGCCACTCGGAGCGGCACCCAACCTCCACCGTCGACGGCACCTACTACGACCCCGCCGCGCGCCACCGCGAGTCGCTCCTCGACACCCCCGCCTCGCCCTCGGCCACCACCTTCCGCGACTCGCTCTTCGACGCCCTCGCCGACGACGAGGGCGCCGCCTACTGGGAGGCCGTCTACGGGCAGCCCATCACCATCTACCCCGCCTCGAAGCCGGGCCCGGACGGCACCCTCGAGCGCATGACCGACGACGAGTACGCCCAGCACGTGCGCGCCAAGATGTGGGAGAAGACGCACCAGCACGTCGTGCAGGAGCGCGAGGCGCGGGAGCGCGCGCGCAGGGAGCGCAAGGAGCGCCGCGCCGGCGAGGATGAGGAGATGAGGCAGGAGGAGCGGGAGAGAGAGGCGCTGGGCCGCCGCATGGAGGAGTCGCTGCGGCGCGGCGAGGCGCGCAGGCTGGCCAAGGAGGCCGCGCGCAGCTGGGACGCGTATGGCGCAAAGTGGGCGGCGCTGGACGGCGCGGGCGCGGAGGCGGCTGTCGGCGAGCTGATCCCGTGGCCCGTGTTGTCGGGCAAGCAAACCGATGTTGAGAAGCGCGAGATCGAGCGGTTTCTGCGCGCGGCGCCGGCGTGGAGCGAGGATGCGGGCGCGTTGCTGAAGGCGGAGCGCGTGCGCTGGCATCCGGATAAGATGCAGCGCCGCTTTGGGCAGCGGATTGGGGAGCAGACGCTGCGGGATGTGACGGCCGTGTTCCAGATCATCGACCAGCTGTGGAGTGCGCGGCGGTAGGACATTATCCCGCCCGACGTAATACCTTGGTCTAAGCTGTGGTGGTCTTCATCAGGTGCGCATGAGCCAGGCTGGGGACATCACGAGCATATGCGAGATTAAAAGCCTAATGTAACGCGCAATGCAGCAGCGAATGTGTCTTGAATGCTCCACGGCAACTAACCCACCAGTCGTGCCCACAAACGCCCCAAATGCAAATGAGTGCTGGATATCATGTAAATGCCAACCCGAAAGACCGCACGAAAGGAGTGAGAAAAAAAAAAAACAGTCAAGATGATGCTCGCAACCTCGCGCCTCAGATGTCGTGGTTCCGCTTCTCCTCTAGCTCCAGCTCCTTCATGTACTTGACGAAGCTCTTCTTGTGGATCTGCAGCACGTTAGCGACACAACACGGTATTTCGACGGCAGCAACTCACCAGTCCGGCGTACTTGCCGTCCCGCACAACGCAAATGTACCGCAGGCCCAGCTTGACAAAGCACTCGTACACAAGATCCATGGGCGAGTGGACGTCGAGCGCGATAGGTGCCGGATCAATGTAAGGCGTGAAGTCACTCGGGTCGCTCTGCGGCCTCTCGCCGTCGTCGCTCGACGCCTGTGGTTCGCGGCCGGCGGCCCAGTCGACCTGGGGCGACATGAGGCAGAGGGTGTTTTCCTCGTTCTCGAGTTTGTCGAGGGCGAATTCGAGATCGGGCGCGGGGATCAGGCCGACGAGGACGCCGTGCTTGACGATGGGGACGCCGCCGTCAAGTTCGCCCGCCATTTGGAGCAGTTGCTGCATCACGCGCAGCTCGGTGGCGGGGATCAGGGAGTCGTCCGAGATGTCGATGATGCGGTCGGGGCGCACGCGCGAGGTGATGTCGCCGAGCTCGGAGGTGAAGATGGGGCGGACTTTGTTGTCGAGGAAGGGGTACGAGTTCATGTCGGTGAGAAGGTCGTAGATGCTGAGCGGTTCGATGGCGTCGGCGGTCCACTTGGCGACTAGGATGCCGAGCGAAAAGGGCAGGACGTGGTCGAGACTGCCGGTCAGTTCGAACAGAATGACGGCGAGGGTGATGGACAATCGAGTGACGCCGGTCATCGTTGCGCCGGCTGCAACCAAGGCATACACACCCGGGACCACGCAAGATCCAGGTGGTGCGTCAGCCTCACACTCGCCAAACACGCCCAGGTTGTTAAAGAAGCGGAGTGCGAAAAGCTGGACAGTGTGGCCAATGAAGCGTCCGGCTAAGCCACCAACCACCATCGAAGGCACATAGATACCTGCAGGCACTTTGATTCCGAAAGTGATGATAGTTAGACCCGCTTTGATGACAAAGGCGACGAATAGAACCCAGAGCACCGAGGGAATGTGCTCCTTCGTAGGACACAGGCCGTCTCCAGAGTCGGTATAGGTGTCGCAGGGACTGGCCAGCTCGAAGAGAAGCTCGGTCACTGGAAGCTTAGTGTAGCGGTTCCAGAAGCTGATGAGGCCTGTGACGAGCGCTACAACAAACACCTCCAAGAGAGGATGCTTCTTGATGACCGGGATGCGTCGGAACGTCCGGGCCCAGATGCGTGAAGCTTTAATAAACAACGCGCCCAAAACGCCGCCAACGCAGCCGGTGAAGACGAACGTGGCAAGCTCGAAGAATTTCCAGTCGAGGTGGTAGCGGACTTCGAACAGGACAATCTTTTTCGTGCCGTAGGGATCGAGGAACTTCAGCGACAGCGCTGCAGCCTACTGGGGTTAGAGAGAGACTTGTCTCGTGTGGGGGAAACCTACGATACAGCAGAAGAAGGTTCTGAAGAGCGTCTTGGAGGGAAAGTAGTAGCTCACTTCCTCCAGACTGAACAGCACGCCTCCGATTGGGGCGCCAAAAGCAACGGCTACACCACTTGCAGCACTGGCACTAAGAATCTCCCTGCGCTTGCCGTCGTTGTCGCTGTACTTGGAAAAGATACGGCATGCAATGTTGCCAATGCATGTGGCGATATGGACGTACTGAATGATATTAGTGGAGGCTCGACTTTTCATGCTGTTGTGCACTCACCGGTCCTTCTTTGCCGAGACTCAGACCAGATGCAACACTCAATATCAAAGCCATGGTTTTGATGATCAGCGTGCGCAGTCCAAGGTATCCGTGAAGAACGAAGCCGCTCAGGATGACCTTGACTTCCGCAACTCCACTGCCAGCAGCAGAGTAGTAGACCATCGGTGGTCGCACTTGGGCTTCGTTGATCTGCGTCTGAGGGCTCGAGCTGCGCTTGAGATTCTCGTTATCCTGGAGAACTGAATTCCGAAGGTCTTCCGCTCCCAGATTCTCGTCGAGCGTGGAGAGCGAGATGGCTGAAGGGATGACGGTCTTGGTTGTGAGCGTCAGTAAGCACGATGCCATGGACAGCAGAACAACCGAAACAACATAGAAGCCGAACTGCGTGTGCACGACATCAAGTCTGTCACTGCGGAAGACCTGCGACCAATGTACCCAGTCCTCGCATATCGAGGCCCCAGCGCAGCACGCCTTGCGGCTGGAAAACCACTTCGTCGTGCAGTGGCCCTGCTTCAGGTCGAAGATTGTGCTTTCGGTGGTGTTGACAAAGTAGGCACATATGGCAGTAAGCACACCAATAATGGCCACGAGCACCCAGCCCTGTGCGCCGTCAAACCAGGCTGCCAACCGCCCTCTGATGTCTTTTCGGCTTCTGAGGGCCTTCACGCGGTATGCGTCCGCGATGTTATCGTGGACCCAGTCTGTCGACGTGAACTGGTCGTACCAGACCCTGTTGTCCTGCCACAGGGTCGTTTTCGCAGACTGCGTGCTCTCGTCCAGCCCCGCCCTGCGTTCGCCGAGGGCGTTGACCAGTCGCTGGCTGAACGCATGGCTGAACGACCCTGCTCTGCTCTTCATGCGTACGCCTGTTGGCAGGCCGCTGTTGTGTCGCTTCGTGCCCGGACGCGGGGTGCCCGGCACACTCCCAGGCACGCTCATGTATGACCTCGAGCCGTGTGCATGCCCCAGCAGCGCGGACCGTTCGGACAGGCCGCTTCTGGTGAGGTCAGTCTCCGAGCCGCGCATCGGCCGCTGGCGGTAGGCAACGGGCGACGTGGGCGTGGTGCTGCTGATAGTATCGGCGCCCTCGCGCTGCTCGGCGGTATCATCGTCGTTGCCATGATAGTCCTCGATGCTACGGTAGGACCTCATCGACTTAGGCATGATGGGTGATGTGCGTGTAGGAGAGAGCAAGTACGGGGCGGCGGTCTGTTCTATCGGGGGCGCCTAACCACATATCGCCGTCTCGAGGCAGCTACAAGGTCATCTGAAGATGGCGGTGTCGTAGAGGGTCCTCAAGCTGGGCACCCGTCCCCACAACATTACAAGCCGCGGAGCCACTCTCGGCAGCCCTGCTGTTTCGAAAACGTCGATCACAGCGCGTTATCTGGTGCGCTCGTATCGTTTGTAGCACGACCCAGTTTTCCTGCCTGACAGACGCTATGGGGCCTACAAAAAGCACGCAGGATTCTTTGTTTTCGCTTGCGCCGAGGCGCATTGCAATGTTGTCTCAGCGGCAAGCGCGTGATGTGCTCCGTCATGGGTTCAGGGTCCAGTAGTCTGGGACTACACCAAACACAGCAAGGTGCGTCTGAGGTGGAAACGGCCAATGGCAGCTAGGCCTCAGTACACCCCACTCTGAGACCTGTTTGCCGTCTACAGCGCCGGAGGAACTGAGCCGGAGGACGGACCGTCACTCTGTTGTCTACAGTTTGTCCGGCCGCGTCCTTCAGTGCTCTACATCTTGAGCTCGATTCCCTGTGCTGTAGTCCGAGCATATCGAAATTCAAGAGTAGGCTCAGACGGACTGACGGAGTATTCAAGTCTATCCCGAACCGACTCACCCTTGTGATACCTTTGACGGCGCCCAGAGATTCGACCTCGCGTCGGATGACCGATCGACATGGTGAGTGGTCGGTCTTACGTTGGACTGCTGCAAGAGAGACCTGATGCTTCTGCAGCCGACTCCGTACGAACAGTTCTTCCTGTTTGGTGATTCCATCACCCAGGACTCCTTCAACCAAGAGAGAGGATTCGGCTTTTCTGCAGCACTGCAGGCTGGTATGTTTTGGCATGTTCGGAGCATCGACCTGGTTGCCAATTTTTCCGGCAGTTCTGAGGCTCATCTGCATGACCCTGCATGCTGACGGAGGCAGACTACATTAGACGACTCGATGTAGTCAATCGTGGCTTTAGGTATGTCTCCAAGAACCCAGAACTCACCACATAACCTAAAATTAACAACCTAAAGCGGCTATAATACCCGACAGGCCCTCCGCGTGTTGCCCAGCATCGTGCCCTCTCCAGAGCAAGCCAAGATTCGCTTCCTGGTACGACGAACCCGAATATGGTCGAGCATAGATTAACAACCCTAGACGATTTTCTTCGGTGCCAACGATGCCTCGCTTCCGGATGCTCCGAATGAGCAGCATATCCCCCTGGACGAGTACAAGGCCAACTTGGAGAAGATCATCACGCACCCGCAGATCGTAGCCCACAAGCCTCGCATAATCCTAATCGCTCCCCCTCCGATCAACGAGCATCTATGGTGGCCGAGAGATCAGGAGAAGGGATATGGCTCGGTCACAAGGACAGCAGCCGCCACCAAGCAGTATGCTCATGCCGTTGTTGAGCTCGGTGCAAAGTTCAATTTGCCGGTTGTCAACTTATGGAAAGCATTCATGGCAAAGACGGACTTCCAGATTGACGCATGGAAGGTTGGTGACTTACTTCCAGGTTCGTTGGAAACAGCGCAGAACGACGCCTTGGTTGGGTTGATGTACGATGGTGAGCATTCATGGTCGAACAGCCTTAAAACTGCCTAAACTGACCGGCATCTAGGTCTTCACTTCCATCCCGCTGGCTACCAGATTCTGTTTGAGGAATTGAAGAAGGTTATCGCTGATGTGTGGCCCGATCAGGTATCAGAGAAGCTGCCGACTGTTTTCCCAGGGTGGAACGATGAAGATGCTTGGGCCGCTTGGACAGCATCGCAACAGTCAGCTTGAATGATCAATTAGAAACAAGATAGATAACACGTTTGACTTGAATGCTGCACTGAGTTTCCAAAGTAAGCGTCGGTCGGTGGTGACGCGGTGACCTTAGCCCCGCCGAGCTAAGCTCCGTGGCGTGTCTCCAAACAGAGCTCCAGAATCGACAACACCCAACGACAGTCAACGTGCTCGCTACAACGACACGCACGATTTCCTCAGCCGGCCCACCAAACATCTCCAGAACACGCGTCTCTCATAATAACTTCAATTCCTGACGTGTGCGCAATTGTCCGCCAGTAGACCTGACACAATAAGTACCCAGTGGTGTCTGTTGATTGCCTTCACGACCCGGTTTGCAGCACACATCTTGTACACGGCTTGCAGCACCTGCCGACTTTCACGTTACATTCCAGTATTGCAACATCAATCGCCTTTTAGTCCTCACATTAGGTCTGCCGTTCTGAACCACACCCCGAAACGTCTCAAATCACAAACAACATCACAACAGAGGGATACAACGTCGGATGAGCTTTAGGGGCGGTGGAAGCGGTGGAGCTGCCGATTAAAGGGAGGGGAATTAGCTGGTAGGAGAGCAGCAATACGGGGCTCTTCTTAGTTGAGCATCCCCACCAAGGGATGAGAGCCTGGAAGGAATGGATCCGGAGAGTGTAGCGTTCCAGCCCCGCGACGACTTCTGGCAGTTTCAAGGCGAGATGCTGCGGGTGCAACAAGCCCAGGCCGAGCTGACAGACCGCGTCGCCCGCTTAGAACGCAAGCAAGATGACGATTCTCGTCTGAAGAACGTCTGGGGAACGTCCTCGCCATTTCCTTCCGTACTTGGTGGCACCCCGCAGCAAGGTATGCCAAGTGTGCCGAACCATTTCAATGTCCTCCTAATGTGGTCTCAGTTCCGTTACAGCAGCCTACAGCGGAACACTTCTCCAATTTCGACGATGACCAGTCCAGCAACCTCATCGGCAACCTCCAGCTCGACGCCGACGATGAGCCTCGACGAGTAGGGACGACATCTCGCGCCAACAGCGTTCGCTTTGACGAGACAGCGAATCACGGACACTGGGCTCATGCGTCAAGAACTTCACTGGAGCTCCTGCCCCGCTCTAGCAGTAGCCTCGGCGGACATGCCTTGAGTGAACGCAGCTACTCACACAAGTCGGATGGTAGACAGAGCTCAGCGGGCCAGTCTGTTCACTCGGTCACATCAGGGCGGGCTAACAGCCTCACAAGCTATGGTCCGACAACACCAGTGGAGATCCCAGGTCTGGCACCCGGTCTCTTCATACTCGGCTCTGTACCTTCCATTATACGTTGCTGGCTCGACACTAATTTCAGACACGATACCCTGCTGTATGCTGCTATTTGTAGTGGCTCGCATACATCCTATCTAGATTTGCATCTCATCAACCACCTCGAGTTCCAGGACCAGATCACTCGAAGTGACGATGGTACGAGGAAGATCAAACTGACAGTATATCTCCCTGAAGCTGTCCCCATTTCGACTTCAACTCAGTCCGATAGCCCTGCTCCTCAGCTTCCCTCGATTACCGTTGAATTTACCGTGGTCGATGAATACGATGAGGCTGCGCCAAAGGCTGTTCAGATTGTCATTGGGAGCGACCTGCTTCGAGCACACAATGCCGACGTGCTCTTCTCCACCAACCAATTGATTATGTACGATGACGATCGTAGCAAGCTCCAGATCCCACTTGTGCGACCGGAAGACGAAAGCGCTTTCAAGACTCTGTCGACTTCACATGGAACCCGTCACACCATCGAGCCAGATTCGGCATCAAAGACTGCAGCAATTAGCACACCAATACCAGTCGAACCTAAGGTTAAGTTTCTCGACCTAACCGAGACAGAGAATGTAGCTGCGCATAGTGCTGCAGAGGCTGGTATCGCGGACAGTTCTGATGATGGCGGTTCGAGCGGCCGGAGGAGCCTCGACCAGCGGCTCCACCCCGTTTCGACAACTTTCAGTCGGTCTGAGTCTAAGGATGCGCCTCTTCCAAGTCCTGTCACAGCGCCCCCACGCCCTGGACCTCCACCTGCTATGCTCAGCAGTTGGCGACGTGATACGAACGAGAAGACAAACAGTGGCTCGCTGGACTGGGCAAACGTGGGTAGAACCACGGCGGCTCCGTCCGGCCAGCCGCGTCGCGAGATCAAGGTGTTGCGGCCGTCAAGGTCGTCATCGCGAACGTTCTCTTCATCGACCACTGCAGCTGGCACTGGCCAGTCGCGCTATTTCGACGACGGCAAACGGAAGGATGATGAAGCAGTAACAGGTGCACCTGCACCGTCTCTCAGCCGGGCAGTGTCAAGCGAGAAGGAAGAGAACCAGCGCTCTGGGACGAAGCGCCCTGCCAACCCTGTGGGTGGTGCTTCTGCTTTCGCTTGGCTTAAGGGTGGATCGAGATGAAGGCACAGCATCGCCAGTGTTCTTTTCCTGTTGCTCTACAGAGACACTACGATGTTGATGTCCATAGCAGCACGCCGATGCTGACAGTAATAATAACGAGAGACTTCATTCTTCCTACACCCATGCAAGCCGGTAATGCTGTTGTGAAGTCAAGCGGCCCTACTTTTGATGGTTTCATGCAAGTCGCAGGCCCCCATGCAGCCTACAGGGCCGTTGCTGCAGATCGAACCTGCGTCGCCGCGGCACGCCGGCTTGTGCCAGGGCTTGCGCAACCACTGAACTGCCTGCAGCACACGCTCAAGATGTCACAAGTGTCAACCGCCCAAGCTGGTCATTGACACGATGTCTGGCCGGGCACAGACCGTGCACCTGCATGGGTGTCACTCAGCCTTGTGGTGCTAAGCGAGGCGTCGTTTTAGTGTCTGGTTTGCGGACGAGCAAACTGGAGCGCGGTGACGGAGGAGTGCGATTTCTTCAAACCACACCGCCCCTGCACGCTCTGCCCCGCCGATTACGCTTACCCGACACATACACCGCCTCCTGCCTCACTTTACTCGCGAGCAGCTCGCCCACCACTGGCGCCGGCACGCGTTTCCCCAGCACCGGCCATTCTTCGCCCGCCTTGTCTGTCTTGGAGCTGTCGAGGCTCCGGGCAGGCCTCAGCGCTTCACAACGGCCTCCACCAAGAAACGGAAGACGGTGACCGCCGCGCAAACCAGCAGCTCACAGTCCGGGCCGCGCAAATCCTCGCCGTCCTCGAATGAGGGCTCGCCCGCCGCTTCGCTCCGCTCGTCCCCGCATCCATCGACATCACCGCCGCCGCGCTTTCTGCCGCCCCACATGAAGGAAGCAGTCAAGGAGGCTTCGCAGGAGAACAGCAGCACGCCCAGCGTGCGTGGAGAGAGCATAGCCACTGGCGCGAGTTCGCCGAGTGAGGCTTACGCCAACCTCTCGCTTGAGAGCGCCGACGGCTCCATGGCCGACTCGTCAGAGCGCACGCGCGTGCCTGCGTCCGACAACGGCCAGCGCCCTGCCCACCGAGCTTCTTCGCCCGCCAAACGCCTGCACTCGGACATGGACGACGCCAGCAGTATGGATGTCGACTCGCCCGCCGCCGCCAACTCTAGCCCGCGGCCCACGAAGCCGCTCCCCGCTGCCACCGCCCTGCAGCGCAGCGCCCGCGCATCCTCGGTGGAGATGGCAGACGCGCCCAGCGACAGCGATCGCCCGGAGCCTGCGCCGCCGGCAGACTTGCCCAACCTGGACGACCAGGTTGCGACCGTCATGGGCATGATGGGCAGCGAGCTCCAGGAGGGACAAGAGGGCTACGTTGTATCTGAAGCCTGGCTGGAGCGAGTCTTCGCTCGGACATCGGAGGGAAAGAACAACCCGAAGGAGTACAGCAAAGAGGCTACCGAAGGCCCAATCGGACCCGTCGACAACTCGGGACTCGTCGACATCGAGGCTTTGAATGCTGGTTTGGTCGACCAGAGCGGCGCGGACTTCATACCTTTGTGTAAGGGGTTGATGCTGCATCAGAATCTCGAGGTGCTGCCTGCGAAAGCCTGGGAGCTCGTGGTTCGCTGGTACGGTCTCAAGGAAGGCAGCCCTGTTATTCGGCGTCATGTGCAGAACACTGTGCCCGATAAGAGCAGCATCAACCTGCTGTGGGAGCTCTACCCCCCTATTCTTACTATCCGTAAAGTTCGCAAGGCTGCAGCGACGCCAACGGAAGAGGCCAAGCC
The DNA here is from genome assembly GCA_022609225.1 of Boeremia lycopersici. Classification (NCBI taxonomy): domain Eukaryota; kingdom Fungi; phylum Ascomycota; class Dothideomycetes; order Pleosporales; family Didymellaceae; genus Boeremia; species Boeremia lycopersici. Next base: position 24,539 of record JAGKPY010000030.1, read on the forward strand.
TGCACAGCGCATCGTAGCTAGCAGGAGCGACAACTTCCAGAAGTTTCTCGGCGTTGCGAAGAGGGCGGCTGGTATCGATGCCAGTAAGAAGATGCGCGTCTGGAGGCTACTTAACACAGCTCCCTCAGACGAACCCCAGCCGAAGACGCAGCTGCAACCATCTGGCATGTTGACACCCGACGCCTCACCGCGCGGCGGCTCTCCCGTTGCCGGCGAAGCAACACTGCGCTTATCTCTGATCATGGATACCGCGAGCTTCACCAGGCTAGCAGTTGGCACCGAGCGCGAGCAAGTAACAGGAAAAGACGACAAGGCCAACGAGGACTTAAATTCTCCATCGTCTCTTGATACCGCTGGTCTCACACAGGACCAGGTCATCGTTCTTGAAGAGGCCGACGAGAAAGGTGATTTCATCACGGATACGACCGCGGTCTCAACGAAGTACAAGACCGCCGCACAGCTCAGGGAAGGCTTGAAGAGCGGCAACACTAGTGGCAGGAGTACGCCCACTGGCGGCTCACTCACACGAGGCAGAACGCGCAGCGGCAAGGTCCGCGGGCAGACTGGGTTGACAAATTTGGGCAACACTTGCTACATGAATTCGGCGCTCCAGTGCTTACGCAGCGTGGAAGAGCTGAGCTTATACTTCCTAAACGACCAGTGGGAGCGGGAGGTAAACAAGGTCAACCCCATTGGCTACAAGGGACAGATCGCGAGCGTGTATGCGAATCTGGTCAACAGCATCTACAGTGTCAACGGTTCTTCGTCATTCTCGCCCAAGCAGTTCAAACAGACCCTCGGTAGAGCCAACAGCCTGTTTAGTGGCTACGGACAGCAGGATTCGCAGGAGTTTCTGAGTTGGCTCATCGATGCGCTTCATGAGGATCTCAATCGCATTATCACCAAACCTTACAAAGAAAACCCAGATTCGGATGATAACACATTCCGCGACCCGGAGGCGATGAAGCAATTGGGCGAGGTTTATCGAGCGAACTACCGTGCACGCAACGACTCTGTCTCAACGGATCTATTCAATGGGTTCTATAAGAACACTATGGTGTGCCCTGAATGCGATAAGGTCAGCATCACATTCGATCCGTACAGCCAATTGACCTTGCAATTACCTATCGAGCAATCCTGGTCACACACAATCACCTACGTGCCTTTGTACGGCAAACTTCAGCAACTCGATGTTGATATTGATAAGAACGCTACCATCAAAACCTTGAAGGAGTATGTCGGCAAGCGATTTGGTGGTGTAAAGGCCAATCGGCTGATGGCCTCCGAGGTCTATAGTCACAAGTTTTACCGTCATTTTGACGACAATGCTACGATCTCCGAATGTCAGATCACGACCCGCGACGACGTTTATTTCTACGAACTCGAGCATGCTCCGAGCAACTGGCCTGCCCCTAAGAAAAAGGCCAAGTATAAGTCGTTCATGTCGCATTCTTCTGACGAAGACATTCCCAATTCGGCATCACCACTTCACGATAAGGTGCTGGTTCCTGTCTTTCAGAGAGGGCCTAGTGCATCATCGTACAAGAGTTCATCATACGCAATGGCACTGTGGCCTTTCCATATTGTTGTGACCCGTGAGGAGGCGAAGGACTACGACGCTATTCTACGCAAAGTGCTTGCAAAGGTTGCACAGTCTACTAGCCGTCCGATTCTTACAGAGCTCAGTGGCAACTCTTCTGACCAGTCTCGTCCGGGATCGGACGTTGTTCTGACGACTGAAGAAGATGCACTGCCTAATGGCGATCCACGTGTCAAAGACGGCTCTATCGAGGGCGAGGATATGGTCGAGGTAACAATGACGGATGCCGAGATACCTGTTGCTGGTACCGCAGGCCACACTGAACTTCCAGAGGTTCTCAAAGATGGTGCCTTTATCAATCCAGAGTTCAGGCAGCTGTTTGAGATCAAGTACAGCCGTAAGGGTAACGAGTTCGTGCCAACCGGCTGGAACTCGATTGACCACCAGAAGGCGCTAGACCCTATCTCGAAGCGAATCCCAGTACCTTCAGAACGGGCAGACTCCGAACAGTCCTCCCGCGCAGGCAGCGAGTCGTCAAGCGACGAGGACGCGAACTCGCCTCATTCGACGGCTGACGTCGACACCGAGGCCGCTATTGAAGAAGCGAACGTCAGTAGCGACGACGAGATACCGTCCATCGAGCTTGTCGAGCCTTCTGAGCCTTTGAAGGGCGGTCGCCAGAAGAAGAAGAGCAAGAAGGCCAGGAAACACGAGCGTAAACTGGAACGTAAGCACATGAACAATAAGAACTGGAAGACAAAGAAAGCCAGAGTACCAGAACAGCCTGTTTTCGCGGACGACCATAACGACGAGAACGAGGGCCTGATTCGTCTCGGGGAAGCTATCGTGCTGGACTGGAACCCAGAAGCCTTCGATGCACTTTTTGGTGGCCTAAACGCCGACGACTCTCGTGGCATGGATGTTTTGAAGACCATCGAGACATTTGATGACCCTGAGATTCAGGAGAAGAAGGCTAAGCGGATTGCTCGTAAGAAGAGCGGGATCACGCTGGATGAGTGCCTGACGGAGACCTCGAAGAGCGAGACGCTGTCTGAAGACAATCCTTGGTACTGCAGTAACTGCAAAGAGATGCGTCGCGCGACAAAGACTCTCGATATCTGGACAGTGCCCGACATCCTTATCTTCCACCTGAAGCGCTTCAGTGGTTTCCGGTCGTTCCGGGACAAGATCGACGACAAAGTCGACTTTCCAGTCGAGGGCCTCGACCTCACTGGCAAAGTCGGTTTCCCTGAGGGCAAAGGCCTGGTGTACGATCTATTCGCAGTTGACAATCACTTCGGTGGACTTGGAGGAGGTCACTACACAGCCACTGCTCAAAACTTTTTCGACAAGCAGTGGTACAACTACAATGGTAGGCATCGACTTCTTCGCCTTAATCTCCTTTGGAACTGTACTGACTTAAGCAGACTCTTCAGTGTCGCTGTCTTCAGGACGGGAAGCTGTGACCAAGGCTGCTTACTTGCTTTTCTACCGCCGCCGTTCTAGCAGCCCTTTAGGACCAGAGTCCCTCCAGAACATAGTCCAGAAGGATATCGAAGCTGGCTCTGATGAAGACTCTGATACCGAGAACCGATCGCGCTCACCGGCGGGAAACGGCTCGCGCCTCGGCGGTTCGTCCCGCAATGGGTCGTCGAGAGTTGGCGCAGCAGGAGCGGGAGCCGCAGTCCTGCGCGGGGATGGCTCAGCCCTTTCGGCAGCCACAACCCCTCAAGGGAGCCTAGCAAAGAGCGGAGCAGATCTCGGGACTCTCGACGGTCATAGTCCGCCCGATTACTACGACGATGAAACATTAGGCGACGACGAAGGCTTCAGCGGTATCGATACTGAGGGAGTTATTAGCGGTCCGCACGCCCCTGCTTACATGGATGGACCGCAGTGGAGTTTCGATACCCTCAACTCTCGCAGGAATGACTCAGACGATGCCTCGTCCAACGCACCCGCCTTGGGCTCGGACAGTGGCGAGTACCTGGCAGAGCGCATGCTGGAGGATTTTGGCGATGATGATACTACATACCCCGGCACATCGACGCCTTTACACACCTTTGAACCCGTGTCCGGGGTTGATGACGACGATGTCAAGGAGATCCATATTCGGGGCGTGTAGGAACCGCTCTTCAAATACCTCATTGATGTCTGAATGACCAACATGAAGAGAAAAGAGATTGTCGTTGGCTACGTAGCACTTGTTCTATCCAAGACCAGCGGAGTTGCGAGGCTGTGAGGGAGGTTTTCACGCACTGTCATGCCTTGCATTAGACTAGATGATGAAACGATTGCGATTGCAGTGACTCTGGGCTGTACATGGTGACGGCAGAGTCGCATGCGGCGTTTGGAAGCATTGGTGGGCGTCTCCGCGCGTGTAATCAAAAGTGTACCTCAGCACGCGCTCCCTGGGTCTTTTCGCCGTGACGGTGTGTGGCTTCCTCTTCTACGCTAAGGTGATAATCTGCTCACATATGGTGAGCGTGTGCCTGTTTGTCGACCCCACATGTGTCTTGATAGTACAGCTTTCACTATTTTCTTGCACCTCACCGACTGCTCCACCACTAGCTCAACTCCTCACACCCAACATGCGCCGTGTGTGGCTCGTCTGCCTTGGGCTCCTCACTCTTCTACCCTCCATCGTCGCCCGTCGTAACGGCTTCGAATGTTCAGTCCGATCGAACACGACTCTCGTTCCCGATGTGGCTGCTGCGCTGGTGCAGTACGGCGCCGCTAGCGAACTCGCAACTGGCTTCAAGCAACCCTGGCCCGAAGTCGACAGGAAGGGCCGAAAGATGCGCATAGTCAAGTACTGTTACACTGAAAAACACGTCAGGGACCAGCTTGACTGCCCCAAGTTTAGGGACGCCTTCGACAAATGGAGGCAGAAACTTGATTCACCGGCATTCAAGGGCACCACGAACCTTTACTGGGAGGAACTTAGCGATGGCAACCCTGACCGCTCGAAGCGCCAGCCTAGGTATTGCTATGATTCAGATAGGAACTGGGATTCTAAGAATGTGCCCCATGACACTCTTGCCATTCGAATCGAACCAAACGCAGGCCGATCTGCTTTCTCTACAGCTGGATACGACCCCACGCGGGAAAAGCACTTGTTCGGTTTTCATATCATGAACATAGGCCCTGATGCCACGGTCACGACAGTTGCACATGAGGTACGTAACAACCACACTTGCTTGAACACATTACATCTGACAATCTGATAGCTTGGTCATGGTCAGTCAGAAACGACATCAGTGAAAGTGAGCTGACATGGACCCAGTATTCGGTATGGTCCACGAACACAATCGCCACGACAGTAAGCCAACTTGTGAGCCATCTCAACCAACACTGACACCCCAGCAGGCGACGACTACGTCCACTTCGAGTGCAAGAATCTACCCAACTACTCCGAGACCATTGCCATCGCCCGAGTCGAGAATAAACTCAACTACGCCGACGCCCACGCGAAGCTCTGCAACGACCGCGAGTTCGCCGACCGCTACAAATTCGGCAGCTCGGACTTCGTAAAAGACCCCTTTGGCCGCATCCACGACGAGCCCTCCACCCCATTCGACTACAAGTCCATCATGCTATACGACTCCTTGCTTCCTTCCGCCCCGGCGTGCGAGTACGATCTGTCCGTATGCGTACTGTTGCGGTATAGCGGGGACCCGCCGAACAAGCAGTTGCCCATGGAGAGGCTTAAACTGAATCACGATCCTTCGGACGGAGACGCGAAGTTCGTTCAGAGATGGTATCCGGCCGTGGCGTAGGTTGGAGTGGCGAGCTGGGCGGAGTGTGGCTACAAGGCTTTGGGCATAGAAGACATGGTCAAGAGAAACTTCTTAGCAGTGGTTTTGGTCACTTGCTGGCTACAACGATGCCGAATTCGCACCTATCTCGATTCCGCAGAAACAGAGTTCAGAAATAGATCTCAGGAGTGAATCTCGATACATCATCTCCCCTCTCTGCATATCTATGTTTCAAGTACTGTGATTTACAACACGAGCTGTCCATGTATTATGGAGCGCCGTTTGCGTACGATTCTATTAGAGGAACTGTATCGAGCTAATCGCACCTGGGAGTTTGAGGCAGCAATGACGTAAAAATCTTTCGTTGTCGTGGGCCGCTCCTTCCCCCGCTACATCGCAGCCGCAGCAGCGACGTCTCCGCCACAGCAGACCCAGACCACCTCGTACAACTCAAATCTATACAACACCTTTCAACACAGTATCAGAGCAGCGGAGAACCATCTACTCCACTATATACATCACTTTCAATATCTTCACTTCGGGCTCCTCGCTTGCCCCGCACATTCAACATGCGTACGCTGGCCCTACTTCTCGCTTGGATCGCCCTCTGGCCTCTTGCGTTCGTGAGCGCTGGTTGCGCTACGGATGAACGCGTTACTATGGTGAAGGATGCCAGTGCTGAGCGAGAACAACACGGAGGTGCCGGCATGTTTCATCTAGGCTACAGGCAGCCATGGCCTCAAGTCAAACTCAACAACAAAAAGTATCGATTGATCAAATACTGTTACAGTACTGCTGAAGCACGATATGCACTTCACTGCTCCCGTGTCATGCCTGCACTCACCATCTGGGGTAATAAACTCGGGACTCCTACCAGCGCGGCGACTGGTCATAGTTTGGCATGGCATGAGACCCACGACAACAATCCAGACCCAACCAAGCGCAAGCTTGAATTATGTCACAACCTAGACGGCACTTGGAACACTAGGGTCCCTGACGACGTCCTCATGATAGACTTCTATTTCAAAGACCCCGGGCTGGCAATTTCTAGTGTTGGTTATAGCGATAGTTCCGAATCCATAAAGCCAGGACGAAACTTCGTACGAGTGGGCAGAGAGACGCATCTTAGCGATGTTGTGCATGAGGTAGGCTAGAAGAAACCCGATTTGACTCTGAGCGGAGCTGACCAGATACAGTTTGGACATAGTTCGTGTAACATGGCACTCGTTGTCATACGCTAACTGAACTATAGCGTTTGGCCTAGTACACGAGGTGTACCGAAGCGACCGTAAGTTGATTGAGTTTCTTACCAGGCTTATGACCACACTGATCTGGTGCTCTGACAGGCGACGACCACGTGCTGTTTCAATGTAAGCATGTTGTGGGCTACCAGGATTGCTTAGAAAAAGCGATGGCAGCCGAAAAGTTGAGCCAGCAGGATGCCTCTGCAAAGCTATGTGGAGATTACCACTTCGCGGACAAATATAGCTTCTTGGGCACTCAGTTCATCAAAAGCCCCTCAGGTGAGATTGTGGACCAAGGGGATTTCGATCTTGATTCCACCATGCTTTATCACTCATTAGCCATGGCCAACGGCATCTGTGTGATGGATATGCACCAGTGCCCACTACTGCAATATACCAAAGTCGGCGACAAGACAGCTGGTTTGGAGAGAATCCCACGGAAAGAAGAGCCTTCAGCTGGCGATATTGCATTGGTTAAGAAGTGGTATCCTTGGGAGAATTAAGACTCCGTCTCCTCAAGCTACTCGAGCACCGGTATCATACATACAGCAAAATCCGGCAGCGATTCCTCAATCAGTGGAGATCTCATTGCAAGATATATGCATGGTGTGTGGGTTTAATCGAGTTACGAACAGGAAAAGTGGCATTAAAGCGAACAGAGAGCCACCTCTGTTTACCCACAGCTTGAGCTGTCTGGCAGTTCTTTCAGGGAGGCATGGTCGATGGATCTAAGGACATGTAGACTGATGTCAGTCAATAAATCAATCTGGCTCAGGCTCCGATCAGAATATCGTCGTGTTGCTATATCATAACCATATATCATGTTCAAATTCACGTTCTCCCATGTGACAAAACTTCGGTTTCGAGCTCCAAAAGTGACAGTGCCTTCACTTGTGACAAAGATCGGTGAAACGGCGGTCGGCGACCCGAAGGGTAAGCGAATTGTTTCCTCAAGTGATTGGGAAGTTCTTCACAGCTTTCGCGTCCCTCTCACTGCAATCATGCAACGTGACTACCATTTTCTTGGACCGCCCGAGATCGAGTGCAACAACATTGTCTCACGACAGAAGCTGTTAAAGAGCTGCTTGCTTGACTATTTCCACCCTTCGGCGAGATCAGACACAGAAGGCAGCCTGGGTAGCCTCGATCGGCTCCCTTTGGAGACCCAACATCATATCTTCCGCTGTCTCGATGTAGCATCGTTCCTGCGATTCCGCCGCGTCAGTCAGGGAGCAAGAGCCGTAACCAGTTCCTTGCAAGAATTCGAAAAGGCACACATTCCGAATCCCAAATACGCCATACTCTCACTAACATCTCCAGATCATGGCTTACGACACCGCAAACGCCATCCGCATGGCTCGCGCCCTCGAAACAACCGAGCACTTCTCCCTCCCCGACCTATTCGCCAAACTCTGCCAGCGCACCTGCGACCGCCCCCACTGCATCAACATCGCGCCCTACCTCGACGCCTTCACCCTCGCCCGCCTCTGCATCCGCTGCGGCAACGGCTGCAGCCCTGCACACGTGCCCCAGGACGCCTATACGACGGAAGAAATGTACGGACTCACGCACACGCAAGTAAATCAGCTACCCAGCTTCCTCAGCGTACCCGGCCGCTACCTCGGACCGCGGAACCCAGATCTCGAGCACAAGCGTGTCCGCATGTACGACTGCAACGCGGCGGCAGAGCTGGCACAGGTGTCGTCCGTGATGGCGGGGGAGGAGCCTCAGGTTGTGCAGCCGTCGCTTGCCAACGGTGAGCATCGGCGGCTAACGCTCGTGCTTGCGTCGTTTCTGAGCAAGACGAGCCGCGATCGCGAGTCGGTTGTGTGCTGTCGGTTTTGTCAAGGATACTCTGGTGATGCAAATGAGTGGACTGTGTGGAAGTGGAGACAGAATCGGCATTGGCAATGGAATTCGGTGGGGCCGTGCCCGTGGGGGGTGTATCTTTTCAGGGGGGAGTACCAGAGGCATTTGAGGGAGATACATGGGCTTGACGATGAATGCATGGCTTAGTACGGGTAGGCAGGGCTTGAGGAGGTGGTTGGAGAGTGATCTTGGGAGGGAATAGGAATGAGTACGATGGGGTGTGGATATAGGGTGTGGGATCGCAAGTTGGAGTAGCAACTTCATCAACAACGTACAGTGCTGGCGATTTACGGGGCCGTTCTGTTACCTGGTAGCCTTGGTCTGCTGGGCGTGCGTCCTGAATGTAGAGATTGCATGGCTCACTATGGAATCTTTGAGTGATGGTGATTTTGATCGAACGGAGCTTCCCCAAAAGACAAACCATGTTCTGTCGTGTCAGTCTGATAAAATGCAGGCTGCGTAAAGCCTTCCCGTATCATTATCCAGGTAGTTGTTCCATGCGAGCCTAAGACCAGTCTCAAAAAGTTGAAAGCAACAGCTAAAGCGCAGAATCGCCTTTGCTGGCCAAACGCAACAAGCTGAGCGCCTCAAGCTTGTGCTGTCGTAAATGCTGAATATTTACGGTTTGAGAACCGGCCAAACCGATTGCCTGGGTCTTTCATGGTTGAATCTTACATCTGGGTATGTCGTGTGTCAAGCTGATCCAATGCATGGCAAATGGTCCTTGCGAACAAGATTCCACAGCTTGGAAGGTGCCGTAAGACCCTTCAAGTGTGTGGAAATCTCGCATGGCTGGTGATGTTGTGTGCAGAAGTGAGCTAGTGTAATATAGGTACCAAGGGTCTCGGCCGAATACATGTATTCTGATGAGTCCCTTACACCTGAATTATGTATTTTAGCGAAATGCCTATGGTGCTTCTGGTGACTTAGCCTGTCTTCGTAGGAGCCTGCTCTGATTCTGTCTGCGTACGCAGTCACTGTAGGTGATTATAATTGATTTCCGCAGGTTTCATCTTTTGTGCGTTGATCAGTTGGTTGACCCTCCGCGCGAACGAGATCCGTAACTGTGGTTCAATTCTTCTCGAACCTTTTGGGTCCTTTGCAAGGGCTTAGCTGTATCTTGTACTTATAATTCCCTCCACAACGTCTTTCCTCGGCGTCTCCCTCCCTCTACTTCTTCCCACAGTCGCTATTTCTCCAATTAAATATGGACGGTGCAGAGAACACCACCCTCATGAAGGATGGCCTTGAATCATCCAAAATCTTCAGTTCACAGTGTATGGACCATTCGCTTCTCAAAAGTCTTATAAAGCTCGATTTTTCTTCCAGTCGTCACGCCAGCAGCAGTCAATTTAAGGTCAAGCCTGACCAACAAAGTGAGCTCTTTCGTTATCCGAAGGATCTTTGCACGACGAAAAGTGCCCCGAGGCAGCTTCATCTCGGTGGAGAGGTTGGAGAAAGCAGAGAAATTTGGCTACCGACGGAGATGAAGCGCGAGATCGTGCTCCGCTTTGACATTAAAACTCTCCTGGCCTTTCGCGCTCTTGGTACTGAGGCTATGGAGCTGGTGGACTCATTGCCTGAGTGGAGAAAGGTACGTTAGCTTCTCGACAGGCTGAACTTATACTTACAGGTAGCAGATTATGCAGCGCACCCCAACTTCCAACGCGATCCGTCTGGCTGTGATCTTGGGATCGGCTGAACGCATCTCTCTCGCCGGACTGTTCTCGAAGATATGCCAGACGACCTGCGACACTTGCGGCAAACATGCACCCTACCTGGACGTCTTCACTCTCGCTCGCCGCTGCCTCGACATCGGGGGTGTATGCAAATATGAGCCTGAGCCACCTGGGGCTGACCAGATGCTGCTTCTGCGCGTTAAGGCACGGCTCGAACGTGGCGTATCTGGTTGCCTTGTCATGCCATTTCTTCAGACCAACTCGATGAAGGCGGATTTCTCGATTGTGTGTTTTTGTTGCACCTACTCAGGCTATGTCGACGGAGAGGTTCGTACACTCGGTGCAGACCGCATGAAAATGTATCCGGAGCGGGCTATTTACCTCGACGCCATCTATACCAAGGCCTCGATCCGGCGTCATCTAGACGAGGTCCACGGGGGTAAGCGTCAAGGTCCTGGTATTGCGCTTACCTTTACATCTTATCAGTACTAGTGGCTCAAAACTCTGAGAATTGGTTTCCGACGATGATGTGAGTGACACAAATTGGCAGAACGACGGTATCTACTGTGTTAGAATGATTGAGCGGCCAAGACGAGACGAGGTGTAACGTATTGATACCCACGAGATGATAGCAAAACGTATTAATAAACGCGATAAACTAGGTTGGACCGGAGCATGGCTTTAACACGGACTGTAGTCTTGCGTAAGCAAGCTCTTCAAATGGTGTTTGGCGGGAGGGTAGTATATGCATTGTTAGGTACCTGTTAGACTTGAAAAGCAACACCTTGCCTCTTGACCAAGCTCTTCCCTCCACTCGCATACCCTGTGCCCTCACTTCTGATATCCACTAGTCCGGGCTTCACACCCTTCTCCTTGTTTTTCTTCTTCTTCTTGCCCTCCTTCTCTTTCGCCTCAGGCGCCGCCGTGAGATCTGCATCGCACACGTAGCAATGCACGGTCTCCGGGTCCGGGCTGTCGTCGTGTGCATCGCGGTGATGTCGATGTTCTGGTTTCAAAAATTTCTCGACGCATGGCTTGCATAAAACGTGCCCGCACGGTATTGCGAGTACAGCTTTCGTGCTATTCGACAAGGCTTTTTGACAACTTGGGCAGGTGCGAACAGTCTTGCCGGTTTCTGCTGACTTCTCCTCGTGAAAATTGACGCTTGTTAGCGTCTTCAGTGACAAGTCGTGAGGGTGCTCGAGGTCGCTGGATGGACATGTGGGGTTCTGCTTTGCTTTGCTGAGGCCCTTGTGGTGCGTCTCTGGTGTCTCGCCCGGGACCCAAAAGCTTGGTAGTTCTTTCTTCGCGGCTCTGCGCTCGTCCTCGAGCGTTTTCTTGGCTTTGTTGCGCTCCTCGGAGGCAATGCGTTTCAGCTCTTCTTCGTCGATTTCAAACTTGCGCTTCGTGCCTTTGCTCCCTGCACTCCCTGCCTGCTCGACGATGATCTTTCCACCTTCTCGCCCTATGACTTTCGATCCCGCACCAACTTTGAATTCAAGGCCCATCTGCACGGCCTCGAAATCTTGTACAGCACGCTGTTGCGCTGATTCATCTTCCCGCTCTTGCTGGTCTACTTCATCTAATTTCTGCCGCTCGGCAAGCTTCTCAAGCCGCTTCATTTCTTTCCGTTGAGCAAGTAGGTTGGTCATAGCGCATTCTCTGCAGAACAGGTCGCCCGAAGGACAGCATACTGGGTCGACCGCAGGAAGAAGACATAGTTGACACGATCCAAAGGGCAGGAAAGAGTCGCGTGTAAGGCGCGTTGCTTGCGAGCCCCATCGGTCCTTCAAAGCATTGCGCTCGTGAGCAGAGAAAACGTGACTTGGCGGTGGCATATTGGAGGATGGAGTTGATGTATAAATCACGGGTGAGGTCACGAAAACGGAGCCAGTCGCGAGAAAGAGCGCCACACGTGGCTGCGCAGAGCGCGTAAACCCTGATCCCTGTTGAAGTTTTGCGCCGCGGCACGTCACCGCGCGGGCGTCGTGCCTGATCGGAAGCACAAGCGATTCTTGTGATTCACCTGACCCGAGTCTCCTGCATGTCTGTCTTTATCGCAACATCGAGCAATGCAACCAGAGGAGCCGCGTGAGGCTCCTGAGGCCCCCAGCGCGCCATGGCGGGCGGCGTCTGTCGTTGTTATGGGCGCAGTAGGCCTGCTTTGCAAGGGCTTTTTGGGGTTGAGCAAGGTTGAGCTCCATGGCATGGAGCGCTTCTTGCAGCTCTTGGACGAGAGACAGGAGCCAAAACAAAGGGAAAGGGGTCTTATTACAGGTACGCGACCATTTTGGTGTGGAAGATGAGTACCATGAGGGCTAACGGGCTGCAGTATCGAACCACATTTCTGTGTACGTACCGAGGCGCAGCGATGATTCTCGAACACGACTAATAAGTGTCGTGTTATAGAATGGACGATCCCATATTATGGGGCATACTGCCTCTGAGTTATATGTTCAAACCGGATAATTTGCGCTGGGGTTTGGCTAGCTACGATTTATGCTTCACGAACAAGTACGCTCTCATACCCGCAAGCACGTAACAACCGCTAACAGGATGGCAGAGGGCTGTCTACCTTCTTTACCTTTGGTCAGACGCTACCCACCCATCGCAGCGCACACTCACAATTTGGTGGCTTGTTCCAACCCACCATCACCCAAGCTATTCGTCTCCTGTCGCGCGGCCCTTTCCTGAATGCTCTTCCTCCTCAGAAGCCCACCAACTCTCCCAAGAGCCCAGATCTCATTGACCCTTTCAGTAGCGGCCATCTTACTTTCTCGACGGACGGCATCGACACGTTCCCTGCGCCTTCACAATATGTCAACAGACGACATGCATGGGTGCACATCTTTCCAGAAGGCATGATACACCAGTCTGAACAGCGGATAATGCGCTACTTCAAATGGGGAGTCTCGCGCTTGGTCTTGGAGAGCGAACCGATGCCCGACGTTGTACCCATATTCATTGAGGGTTTTGACCAGATCATGAATGAGGACCGTACGTTCCCGCGCTTTATACCACGAGCATTTCAAAATGTCAGGGTGACATTCGGCGAGAAGCTGAACACAGAAGAGGTGTTTGGAGACTTGCGCGCCAGGTGGAGGCAGTTGCGCGAGAAGGAAGAGCAGAAGAGCGAGACGCTGGATATCGGCGTCCTGAACGAGGCGCTCAAGTATTCGGACGAGGCTGTCAGAATACGAATTGAATGTACTGATCGCATTAGAAAGGCTGTGCTTGATGTTAGGCGGCAGCGTGGCTACTCGGACGAAGACCCCAAGAACAATCTTGCCAGCACGTGGCTCAGGGAGGGGCCTAATCGCGAAGGTCACCAGGATGACGGCAGTATTACGAAGGAAACATGAGGCGCGTTGTAGAATATAGTTGTGTGTATTTCAGTGTCAGATTAGATCAAGTTATGACCGTCAGCGATTCCTGTACCCACTACAAAGATCAACCACGACCGCGAGGCGGGTTTCACCGGTGCGAGAGGGCAAGGTGCTGCGATGTTGTTGGCATCGCAGCTGTCTCTGGTTGCTCGTATCGTCATCCACTGCTGCAAACGCGCATCACAGCAGTCTCTGGCTGGTTCAGTCGCCGTCCACTGCCGCAAACGCGCAGCTGGAGGAAGAAACTGGGAGCGCGAGTGGTTTCGTTCTCGAAGACTTGGCACCAGCTGCGCCTTCCACATAAAACCTGCACCTGCCCCGCTTGAATCCACTGTGCTATCCCTTTAGTCCTGTTCCTGCCTTCTGCCTTCTCTCACCGCCCGTCTAATCCGCTCACAGCGAAACATTTCATCAGCGTGCATTGCAGAGACCCACCTACAAGCTTTGATCGCACCGCAGCAGCTGTCCACGCGCAGCTATTAAATACCCGGCCAATGGACTCTTGGGCCCCACAGTCCCCCGATTTGTCTTCCTACCACTCCGTCGACGCAGAGCCCATACACCCCCAGCATCAGGGCTACCGAGGATCAGTTTCGCACGCCGTTCTTCAGAACCCCCGGCCCCTGTCCAGTTCATCGCTGCCCACCACATCGCCGTATTCACCATACGCACCTCCCAGCGGGCGCAAAGAAAAGATGCAAGATGCGGATTACGTACCAGACGCGTCGCACGCGGCTCTCCAGATGCCTGAGATGAGCAATGGATCCACTGGAGGCTCCATGCTCCCGCCGAACGTGGATAGCATCATCATCAAGAACCACTTTCCCGTCGCGCGCATCAAGCGCATTATGCAGGCCGACGATGACGTCGGAAAAGTTGCGCAGGTCACACCAGTAGTTGTTTGTAAGTCTTATTGAGCATACTCCACGCGTATGTATCACTGTTAACACCACTACAGCAAAAGCCCTTGAGCTTTTTATGATCTCCCTCGTCACCAAAGCAGCCGCCGAGGCTAAGCAGCGCAACTCGAAACGCGTCGGCGCAGTCCACCTGAAGCAGGCCATAATCAAGAACGAACAATTCGATTTCCTCAATGACATTGTATCGAAGGTTGCCGACGCGCCTGAGAAGAACGAGGCTGATGCTATGGACGATGGCAAAAAGAAGAAGGCGACTCGCGGCCGCAGAAAGAAGGCAGACGATGACGACGACTACTGAACCAGCCAAGCGAAGATTGTATCCCATCCTCTGAGGGCATGTTAGGTGTTGTGAGCGTGTGCAGACGGAGCTCTTTTCGCGCAGCACTGGATTGAAACCAAGGCTGCCAGAACCGTATCCGTCGAGTCTTCTCCAGCGCCATCAAGCCTAATGGTACGCCCGCTCTATCTTTGCCGCTCCTCATATCGCCCCGAAAGCCTACGGCGGACTCTACAAATTAACTTTTGCGCACCGACCGCATACAAGGCTATCTGGTGGGACAATAGGGATAATGAGATCGGGTAATGTACCCCTCCCACGCCTGACGACACATCATAAGAGCATGATGATGCGATGAAGAACGCCTCAATTACTCGGACTGACATTGTCAGTCTGTTCGTAAGGCGATGATACCAATGAAATTAATGACACTACTTGCGCTGCCGATTTCTGTTCCACCATAATGTGATGAAGCGTAGAGCTATCGACACACTTCCGCTCCTGATGCAGCCACAGTTGAGCTTCTCTATATGCGATTGTTAGTGTTCATACTTCGAACTCACCCAAATTATGATTGGTTCGGCGGTCGTTGCGGCTAAACCACCCTGCAACCGCATTCGTGATGCGGCTCTATGGAAAAACACCAGGATTTAGTCCGGTGCAATTTAGCCGTCCTTCTTCATACACCTCGATCGCAAGCTCAGGCACAGGCTGCAGATCCTCCCGTGTTCAGCCAGAATCCTGGCAAAGAATCAAATTACATCACCAGTTCCAGCGTTAGCGTCTAATCTCCGCAGTTTGCCGCGAGACGATATAATAGTCACCCCGCAGTTATGGAGCTGGAGTCACTAGGTAGCTCTGCAGTTTGTTCCAATGTTGTTCGCTAGGCTGTGTACTGTGTTGGCTGGTGCTGTTGTATCTGTCCAAGGACAGACTACCAGCGACAAGGCCATTCGCCCAAACCCTCCCAATGGACACTGGGTTGATGCATGGGCATGCATGCCACAAAACACAGAGCCTGCTAATCTCCCTCCGGCGCCTTTCGTAAGAGCAATTGCACTTTGTTGTGTATGGACCTGCTGACTCCAGTCACAGAATGTAACCGGTGCAGTCTTCGTCAACTCTACGGTCAGGCAGACTTTGTACATGACAACAGACGCCTCGCAGATACGCATCAAAATCTCCAATGTGTTCGGAGGCTCCAACCTACCCATTACAGCAGTTACGGTCGCTCTGTCTGCCAACAACACTGCGGGCATCCACCAGATCCAGGCTCAGACATTGCAGAAAGTCACCTTCTCCGGAAAGGATTCAATCAGTATTCCCAACGGAGCTTTGGCCGTTTCTGACCCCCTGAACTTCGCTATCAAGGCCCAGCAGGTCATCACAGTAACCGCATATCTTGCAGCTGGCCAAAAGACAAACTCAATCACCAGCCATCCTGGCAGCAGAACGACCAGTTGGTGGCAATTCGGTAATGCCGTAGATGCAGCGCAGCTCGCCATCACAGATGCTTCCAAGCAATCAGCAGCGCACTGGTACTTCCTCTCCAGCGTTGAAGCATGGGTACCAAAGAGCATCAGTAGCCTGCTGATTGTAGGCGACTCGATCACTGATGGCCGCGGCTCCATCCCCGATACCAACCAACGCTGGCCGGACCTACTCCTCGCTCGCCTCCAGAAGAACAACGCCACCAAGTCTATCTCTCTCGGTAATCTCGCAGCAGGCGGAAACCGCGTTCTGATCGATGGCCTAGGCCCGAATGCATTCGGCCGCATTGACCGCGACGTCCTCGCGCACCCTGGTGTCAAGTATGCAATGGTCTTTGAGGGCGTGAACGATATTGGAGGGGCAGCGGCGACGTCAGATGTGCAAAATGCTGTGTACGAGGATCTTGTTCAGGCTTACAAGCAGATCGTAACGCTGATCCACGCACACGGCATCCCAGTGTTTGGCGCCACCATCACCCCGTTCTCTGCGCCGAGTAACTTCACGGGGTCAAGTTATTCGAATCCTGTTCGAGAGGCGACGAGGTATGTCGATTCGTGTTTATCAATGGAGAGAGCGCAGTTACTGACGATGTTGTAGGCAGAAAGTCAATGACTTCATTCGTAATTCTGGGACGTTTGATGCGGTTGCCGATTTTGACGAGTTTCTTGCTGATCCCAGTAACCCGAGTCGACTTGCTCCTCAGTACGATTCTGGAGACTATTTGCATCCTGGGCCTCTTGGGTATCAGCGTTTGGCAGATGAGTTTCCCGTGGAGATCTTCGGCCAGTTTGAGGACGGTATTGGTGGATTTATGTAGTTGACGTCGAGGATTTGTAGTACAAAGAGCTTGCAGTCATCTTGATACAATCTTTGCAATTGGGAATGACACTTTCGAATTGACCCGTCCATTCGCAAAAATAGCACTATTCAGATATCCCCGAGGATCAGCGAGCTAAACACGAAGCCCGCATTTCAGCGTCAAAGAACGCGTGTCAATAGATTCATCGCAACGAGGAAAAATCGGCTCATCACAAATCTAGCACACGGAGATATCAGCATGTTTGAGGCGAGAGCCATGAAGCCGATTTTGAATCAGAAACATTCTGTGCTTTTCCGGTCGGAAATGCACGGATATAACCAACACCCTGGCCGACCTCGGATTTACTAGTGTTGAATCTAGCAAAGATACGTCATGTTCAACTAGATATCAAAGCTTTTCGCAACGCTGAGGCGATGGAGTGCTCCAGATAAATGTCTTTGGCCGTTGCGCCGTTTTAAAGATCGATCGTGCATAAGCATTAGCACATAGCATTGGTCTTTTGCGATCCCAACTCCCTGTTTGCTCGCCACCAGCGTATATAATTCACCGCCGTACTCCGTACAAGAGAGAGCCGGCAAATAAGATAGCAACACTAGGATAAGAAATCGCTAAGCACGTGCTCTTGCGACGCTTGAACCCATTATTACCTACCTACTTATCGATCAGCACAACGCTACCTAGGTATTTGTGAGCTCTTACCCGAACGCCACAATGTCAGGAGCACCAAGCGCAAGCTCAGCGCAGAATGATCCACCCGCATCATTGGAAGTAGAAGAAGCAATTGAACCGGAACGAAAGCCGAGAAACAGGAGAAGAAGAGGGTCCAGCTCGGACACATCCGACTCCGAATATGACGACGACGACAACGAGAAGGACCATGACGGTCACAGACCGTCGAGCAGGGAAGTAAAGAAGAGCATCTCCCGATCACGCAGCCGAGCCAGCTACTCTCTCCCACTTCAACAACCCATCGCAACGGCCACCGGCATCGGCGCACCTATCTCGAAAACTTTGTCGCGGCGCGATACAGCGCTGTCGAGGCTGCGGACGCGGACAAACACAGCGCCGTTCACACATCCGTTGGCACACCACCAGACCGCCGCAGATGTACTTGTCGACTTTGACGGGCCGGACGATCCGTACAGACCTATGAACTGGCCGACCAAGAAGAAGGTGCTTACGACTATGATGTACGGTATGACGACCATGACTGCGACATGGGCGTCTTCTGCGTACAGTGCGGGGACTCGGCAGGTTGCTGAGGAGTTTCACGTTGGCAACCAGGTCGCTGTACTGGGGACTACGTTATTTCTGTTCGGCTTTGGCACAGGGCCGCTGCTGTGGGCGCCTCTGTCGGAAGTTTTTGGCAGGAAGCTGGCTGTCCTTAGTCCCATGTTTGTCGCAATGTGCTTTAGCTTTGCGAGTGCAGTGGCGAAGGACTTCCAGACGCTGATGATAACTCGTTTCTTTGGAGCATTCTTTGCAAGTGCGCCGGTTACGAATACGGGTGGTGTGTTGGGTGATCTGTTCAGTCCGGCTTGGAGAGCGCTTGCCCTTGCTGGCTACGCTATGGCTGTAGTGGGCGGTCCATGCTTAGGCAAGTACTTCTCCGTAAATGCATGAGTGACAGCTAACTCTATTTGCAGGACCTATCGTATCTGCCGCCTTTGTTGCCAACCCCTCTCTCGGATGGCGCTGGACCGAATATTTCACCGGCATCATACAAGGTGCCATTCTAGTGGTCGATGTAATTTTCATCGACGAGTGCTACCCACCTAAGCTTCTTGTCTACAAGGCACGTCGTCTGCGCCACGAAACCGGGAACTGGGCACTCCACGCCAAGTTTGAGGAGTGGGATGTCAGCTTCTCCCAGCTCTGCCGCAAGTTCCTGATCCGTCCCATCCAGCTCCTGATGACGCCTATCTGCTTCCTCGTTGCACTTTATGCCAGTTTCTGCTATGGTATTCTGTACATGCAGCTTGGTGGTATTCCCATAATCTTCGGTGAGCTGCGAGGCTGGCCTGCTGTATCTTCCACCCTCCCATTCTTGGCCATCTTTCTCGGCGCGTGTTTCGGCTGCGCAATCAACTCGTACAACCAAATCCTATACAACAAGGCGTATCACGCAGCTGGCGACCGCGCAGTGCCTGAGAAACGCCTCCCGCCCATGATGCTGGGATCTGTGCTCTTCGCCTCAGGGCAGTTTGTTATGGGATGGACAGCAGACCCGCGATTTCACTGGATCGCACCCGTCATTGGTCTTGTCATGCTGGGCACTGGATTCTTCACAATCTTCCAAGCAGCGCTGAACTACCTTGTCGACACGTTCACAGAGTATGCTGCTTCGGCTGTTGCGGCGAACACCTTCCTTAGGAGCTGTTTTGCTGGTGCGTTTCCTTTGGTCGTCACTCCGATGTATCATAACATAGGAGTTGGGCCGGCGAGTAGCATCACGGGTGGTTTTGCAGCACTTCTGATACCGGTCCCGTTCGTGTTCTATATCTATGGAAAGCGAATCAGGAAGGGAAGCAAGTGGTCGAGACAGAGTGTTTTTGATTGAAAAGACTAAGTATATAGCTTTTACTGCAGCTCCCGACCACCCAAAGGCATATTACACTCACAGAACCATGCCCATACGTTTTCCGCTATCTCCCGATCTGGAACTCGATAAGGCCTTGAAATCGAGATTAATGCGTGATAGGCACTGCACCTGCACTTGTAGTGATGTGCATTCACCTGTGAAATGGAAATATACAGGTTGCACACAGCGATAAATTTTCGCGCCGGCCATGTACTGAGTCGCCGTCTTGTTTCTCGAGGTATACCAAAGCTGAATGAAAAATGTTTCTCTAAATGACGCCTGGTTAGAGTGTCAGAACTCCACAATGAAGTTTATATTGGGATAGTATAAAGTTACATGATCGCGTGTGGAGTACCTCACGTTGGCTAAGAGGCGTGTGGTTGTACTGTTGCTATATTGGAGTTTCATTTTTTAAGATATCTATAGGAGAGCCTCACGAATCCTGTCGGTTGCTCTCTTCGTAAGAGATACTCCATGTCGTCTCCCGCTTGATGATCATGTCTTGACTGCTGTCGCTGTTGTCGCTGCTAACACTACTCACATGCCTTCTGTCAGACCCATCTGAATCAAAGGCCTCCTCATCCAAGTTGTACACTTTAACACCTTGTATTTCTTTGATAGAAGAGGAGCACGCTTGGTGCTTGTTTGTACTTGCATCGGGAGTGGTGGCCGTGTTACGATCTGCCGAGCCGTGAACCGACCCCAGAATGTACGTCTTGCTCCCTTGAGGGCCGTGACTCTGGCCATAAGGAGAGTATACATCCATCTCCATACCGAATCCAGAATTGAAAGCCCGCATGAATGCTTTGAGTGTCGGAATAGTCGCAGATAGGAGTGACCACAGGACTTCACACTGCTGCAGCACGAGTGCCGGAACAACGGCTTGTGACATATTGGCCTCATTGCTGTATCTCGACACGTAATATAAATGCACAGCTGCAATGGCGATCAATGGTGTCCTGAACCCAAAGGCCACGGCGACCTGGACCTTGATGTGGCGTTTCATCTGGATTGGCCACACAAACAGTATCGGCAGAAGCACAAGAGAAAGCTCCGTTAGGATGTCGAGGGCGGTTGTGACTTTCCATTGATACAGTCGTCTGTAGCAATGGCTTGTTGTCCCGTCGCGTACAAAATCAGACGGGCTGCAAGATATTGCCGTACCAACGATGGAGCTGATTGCCCAGAGGAACGTGACGGCGATCGTCGTGTGACAGAGAATTCTGGCTCTTCGGGTCACTATAATGTCGCGAGTGAAGAGACGCAGCATCAACGCGGCGATCGAGAGCTTTGATGCTGTCAGTGTAAGGAAAAAGAACAATTGTCCTGCAAAAGTAGCCTGTCGACTATGTCAGTATTACAGCCTCAATGACAGTGATGCATACTGACCTTTCCTATTGTTGCTATCTGTGACGAATCAAGCTGCTGTTCTGAAGTACCAAGGCCGTTCCTCAGGGCGATGAATAGTGGTATATTTTCGCCCAGTTGCAAGATCTATGGTCTATTAGTATGAGTGGATGCTCACAGGCGCTGTTGGGTAACCCACTGTCGCTAAACTGATCGCAGCATCATCCATTCCGTACAACCTCCATTTGATGTGTAGGCGAACAATCAAGACCAAGGTGCAGTATATGAGACAAAGAATAGATGTGATCCACAGTTGTCCAGAAGAATTTTCTGCTGTATTGGGGGCAAAGCGATACAACGACATGGCATGTAGGTATCATGCGTCTTTCGAAGTTCAAAGGAATGGTTGTTCAGAAGACTTATTGCCCGTCGAGGGGCGTATTGCAGTGACCCCGGGTCTCGCACCTTGGCTTGACGTTGACCGAGAAGACCTGCAGTACCTAGGTAAGCCACATCCCTACGGACGGGTACAGTGGCATGAGCCCAGACGGGGCATCGGACGAAAGACCGGACGGGATATAGCGTGAGGCTGGGCTAACGTGCCGTCTGATACAAGCTTGTCATAGTCTAGCGAGTTGGGGTGAATGTCGGAGTGTGGTCAGGATTGCACGAAGCAGTGATCCCATCAGAGGACACATTTGTGCCATCTGTGAAAAGTTGGGCCGTTGAGAACGCTACTATGGGACTCCTTCTACTGAGAGACAGGTGTGACGTAGCAAGTTTGGTACACCTCCAAATGGTGCAGGGGTAGATCGACACCTGTCACGTGGACGCGGCTGGAGGCTCGCAGACGGCAAGAGTACCCAGGTACCTCTTCATATTGTCTACCTGCTCTTACGCGGCTCACTGCTACCTATTTTGTCCCTCGAATGTCGCTTCGCTTAAATGATCCGTGATTGTGTTTGAGTTCAGAGGTCATTCGCGGACCCCACGTCCGCAACGATCTACTGGTGTGAGGCCACCGGAGGCGGCAGCGGCCCGCGCACCGAACGGCAACAATCAGTCGTTTGGAAAGCCACTGTCGCAGGCCGCATCACTAACGTGCAATTGTCACTGAAGAAGGAGTAAAGCCGCCCCCAATGGACTGTTAGAACCGTACTGCCGCAGGGGATACTAACATGGGCCCAACAAGACACGGGATATGATCATCGCTCTACAGGAAATACGAGAACAACCCCAGCTATGCATGAATGGTCTTTTGTCTCAGCAAGTCGGAGCAATGCGCCCGCGCGGAGCTGACTCCTGTCAAATATACGAAGGTGTGTACCCGATGGGATGGGACGGTAACCTCCATCTTGCACTAACTCGTTGCATTAACGCCTTTCGCTACCCCCTGCTCCTGATGTCTGTGTCTCACTGTTGGTGCGAGCAAGGCGGAACGGGATTTCAGTCGTGCGACTCAAGACGACTTTACCCTCGAGTGTTGGCAGATCACTTCATTTTCTTTCTCAATCTTCCTAGCAACCTCTTCTATAATTCATCATGGGAGAGCCAGTCAAGACGCCTACCGTTGATGGACAAGCGTGTGAGGACCAGATCGAACTGCAACATGCCACTGTCACAAAGGCAACAGGCACGGCCGCAGACAGGGATGCGATGCATCGGATGGGCAAGGTGCAAGAGATGCGGCGCAACTTTAGGTTTGTATCCGTATGGGCGTTTTCCATGATCCTGATGTCCAGTTGGGAGACAATGCTTGGGTAGGTTTGTATGTTCGTTACCAAGAAGAAGCATAGCTGATAAGAAATAGCACCGCAGCTATTGGTCTTATCGACGGCGGCACTGCTGGGCTAATCTGGATGTATCTCATCTGTTGGATTGGCTTCATTTGTGTCAACACGTCCATGGCAGAGATGGCCTCCATGGCACCGACGGTACGTTGTTGTCTTATTGCAAGGTACGCAAGCTGATGCAACCCCAGGCTGGCGGCCAGTACCACTGGGTCTCGGAGTTTGCTCCACCACAGAGCCAGAAATTCTTGAGCTATTTGATTGGTAAGAATCGTATGTTGCTGGCATGAGGTCGTACTCACTCAGACCCCAGGATGGCTTTGCGTGCTCGGGTGGCAGACAGGTGCGGCCAACACTGCGTTCCTAGCTGGTTCACAGATACAAGGACTTATTGCACTGAACAAGCCGGAATACGAATTCCATGCATGGCATGGCACTTTGCTGGTATTTGCCGTCTCTGCGTTTAACATCGTCTTCAACACATTCTTTGTCAGGAGACTACCTCTCATCGAGTCTATCGTTCTAGTGGTCCACATCTTCGGCTTCTTCGCGATACTCGTTGTCCTCTGGGTGACTGGACCAATAGCCGATGCTCACACGACGTTCACTACCTTCAACGACTTCGGCGGATGGAACTCCATCAGCTTAGCCACACTGTCTGGACTCGTAGCTGTCGTTCTGCCGCTTCTTGGGGCAGATGCTGCTGTTCACATG
Organism: Boeremia lycopersici; assembly: GCA_022609225.1. Classification (NCBI taxonomy): domain Eukaryota; kingdom Fungi; phylum Ascomycota; class Dothideomycetes; order Pleosporales; family Didymellaceae; genus Boeremia; species Boeremia lycopersici. Next base: position 47,955 of record JAGKPY010000030.1, read on the forward strand.
TCGGAAGAGCTCCAAGATGCTTCGAAAACTTTGCCCAGAAGTATGTTGTGGACGACCTTTGTAAATGGCTCGATGGGCTTCGTCATGCTCATTACGTTCTGCTCTGTCTTAGGCAGTATCGATGACGCATTGGCCTCCCCGACAAAGCAAGCGTATCTTTACGTCTTTTACAACTCCACACAGTCGGTAGCAGGAGCAACGGTAATGGGAGTGTTGGTCATATCCATGGCAATCTTTTGCAATCTTTCCATCACCGCGACATCTTCCCGCCAGCTCTTCGCATTTGCCCGAGATCAGGGCGTTCCGTTCAGCAGCACCTTTGCCTACGTAAGTAGTACTCTGACACTTAATACCCGCATACCTGACTTTTACAGGTTTCACCAAAATGGAACGTACCGGTGAACGCAATTTGTTTGTCTTTCGCCATCTCATGCCTGCTCTCCTTGATCAACCTTGGGTCAACTGCCGCCCTCCTGGTATGTCGCATCTGTCAGCTCGTACTTGGTGCATACTAACCAGGTGTAGAACATTGCTTCCCTCTCGACTGCTGCTATTCTTGCCTCTTATATTGTCTCGATATCCTGCATCATTCTCAAGCGTACTCGCGGCGAGCCACTTCTCCCATCAAAGTTCAACCTGGGAAAAGCAGGTCTTCCCATCAATATTGCGTCCATTGTCTTTCTCGTCTTCGTTTTTGGTTTCTCGTTTATGCCGATGGGGCCACGGCCAAATGCAGCAGGTATGAATTGGAGTGTCCTCATGTTCGGCTCCACGGTATTGCTGTCTATAGCGTACTATCTCTTCAAGGGTAAGCACGTGTATGCGGGGCCGGTGGCATACGTGCGGAAGTCTCTGTAGTAGTTCTGAACTGGACAATCGCTGTATAGCTTGATTGTCAATCCAGTGACTTCAGCCAGCTACTTTTGACGTGTTTCCACATTCAAAATCAGCAATCTTTCTTTCCCCTAAGCATACGCTGTGAACTTTTCTTTCAACCAGCGTGAGCAGTGGAGTACCTACCTATGTAATGCAGAACATCTCCAATCATCATTATCTCCACAAAAGTGACAGTGTGTAGCTGCAGGGTAGTGAATTAGCCTTCAATGAGCATTTTTCCAGCATAACTAGGCGGTAGTTGTGAGCTCGTGGTATTCTTACAAGTGTATCCAGATGTTATTTAGTCGTCCTGTCAAGCAGCCACCTTTCCGCCACATGGGAACGCCATTGGGCCCAAAACTTGTCAATCAGTCGAATGCGAAGAGGCAAATTTCGCAAATATTGAGGATGAATAATCACTACAATAGCACACGATGTTTCTTGTGTTGGCTTCTCACATGCCTTGTAAGAGTGGTATTGTCAATGTACGGGGCTATGGCATTATATCGATTAGACTCATGATCACGCAGCTTGGTGACGATATCAGTAGTGGTAGATCGGCATTCTTGTCATTCTGGACTTAGTTCAAGTCAAAGAAAAAAGTTTCAAAATTCCACATACCGTCGTGTACCATTGGAAAAGGCTGATGGTGGCCACGAATTCATGACTGGTCTACCTATTGGAGCCCTATTTGTATGGCGAGACTAAGCTCTCGAACTGCGTACCATGTAGAAGAACCTCAAGACCGCCAAATCCATGATTGTTCTGGGTCAGAAAGTTCAGTGAACAAGATCTATGGCGTGACGAGGATCGGTTGTCAACTCCCATGTGTTGCATCATTACTGTAAGCACACATGGTGATCTTGAAATAATAATAAGTGTGCGAAAAGTCGATGGTCAATGAAGGTGCCCCTTACACGGCTACCCAAGGGGTAGATTTCAGCTAAGGTCAAGTAAATGCTCGAGCAAGGTCGGTAAGAGACGAAATTGCAGATTGACCTGCCGCTCAAGATAGCGGCAGAATGGAATCAAAGTCGGAATATTGTCATGACAGAAGTTAGGAACCTGATGTAGCTTTAGCATATTTGAAGAATGGTGCCGGAGCAGATGCAATCTACTTGTGCAATACTGTGACGTCAATAACATCCGACTAAGGCGGACAATCCAAGATTTGATGCGGTCTCATCACCACGATGTGCAATTCAGGTGTATCTATTAACCAGCGATGAAAGGATATTTATACAGCGTGGAACAACGAGCAAATTGCTCGATACCAATCAGTGATGTCAATCGATAGTGAGTGGAATTATTGTTTTGGATAAGCATACCTCGAATTATGTTTATCTTCAACGACGCGATTGTGTCATGCTGGGCTGGCAGCTGTGAAGTGAGCAGCGGGGTAAACTAGCGCCGTTACATGGAGCCCTGTCTTATCGAGTCGAACTTCCCCTCCCGCACCGAACCATTGATGCGCGCCAAGAACTATGGGACTTGTATACTATGTACGGTAATCACTAATCCCGAAGTAGATGGTCAAGATAACAGTGCCTGTCAAGATGCCTTGAGGGCTCGCGTTTGCACCGCCTGCCCGCACCTAACCTCACTCTCCTTGGGTTAAGATCTTTGCTCCTTTGACGTATGTTGAGCGTGTGACATTGTGCTCTGGAGTGGGCCCCACACCAGCAAGTACAATCATATTCCTCTATCTGATAAGCCACTGTCTCAAGGCCAGGGCCATATATGGGAGCCGTCCCCCGTGCGTAGGCCATTCATAAAGACAGCACTTCAAGCCTTTATTGGCAGAACCTGATCTGAGAGCTTCCCAACGAACGGCCTCTAACAGTGATTTTCATCCCCGCTCCGATTTCACATCAGCCAGCCACTGTGATGGCGAGCATACTACTGCTACTCGGGCCATTGTTTGTGCTATCCTCTATCACATTGTTTATCTTGCAGAACGAGAGACGAGACGTCATCCTCGAAAGGTTCCACCTAAAACGACGTCGAGACTCTAGCTCAAGAACACCACCAAGATCATTCTCGCCAGAAAGAAAGAGAGCCCAAAGTGTCTCAGCTCCTGACTACTCAACTACATTTCCACCCTCTCGACATTCTACTTTAGCCAGGGCAGTCAGAGCTTCACATCAGGACTGGACCAAGCACGTTGTACCTATCGAAACGTCTTACCTCGAAGCTACCGATGATGAATATACACCATGCGAGTTCTCCATTGCAGACATCAAAGCCCTAGGCGACTTTCCTGACTACGCCACCCTGAGTGGCGTGCCTCTTCCTGCACCATACCATAATTTTGATATTCACAAAGCAATCCCAAGACCATACAGGCCCTTCCGATGGGCATATCATCAGACAATGTGTAGGTCAGCTTGTCTATAAAGTATGTCCATACTCATCACCTGCACAGCGCTTACGAAGATGGAGCCCGACTGGTGGATAGAACTCGAGAACACATACGAAGACCGCATGAGGCAGCGCTCGCAGCTATTCGTCGAGCATGGTGACGCAGTACTACAAGCGCTCCCAGGTTCGGAACTGGCGTGCAAAGAACTCATGGAGATGGTGCTGCAATTTCTGTGCGCCCGATACCCGCAATACTTCTCCCTGGACGCCTCCAAAACGGTATTTCACAATGCTATTCTGAAGACCGAGACGGAACTGAAGCAAACACCGCCTCTACACATGCTCTTCCAGAATGTACCAGAGGACTTTGCGATTATGCTGCGCGATGAGAAGACCGGGCTTTACATCTTCCGTGCTGGCATCATCTGCAGTGCTCTGGGCTGGAATGCCGGCACAAAGATGGGGTTGCATCTGCACGAGATCCATGCACCGATACCGGACTACAAAGAGAAGATGCAGTTCTCCATGGACAGGTATGTTGCTTCGCATGACACAGAAGACGTTTGCTTACCAATACACTGTAGATATTTTGCCAAAAAGCCAACCGACAAACCCATTCAGCGCGGCTCGTGGGGCCTGGAAGTTGATCAACCTCTATTCATGCCACCCGGAGATGGCCATGAGACTTATCGTTCCCACCAGATACCAGACCTCGAGTTGTCGCGCTGTCACTTACGTGTCGACTGGCAGACGCTACGTCGCCTCCCGCTTTCGGGCGGCGTGGTTTTCAATTTCAAAGCACTTTTTACATCCGTGGAGAACTTTCGCGATGAGCCCTACGTACCAGGTCTAGTGTTGAAGGTGCTCAATGAGGGAAAGAGGACGTTGATCGACTACAAGAACTCGTGGCATACGGAGCATGTAGTCAAGCCTGCGCTCGAAGCTTTTCATAAGGAACAAGTTCAGAAGGGCATTGTGGAGGGAGATTGGGAGCCAAGGACGCTGGATGAGAGTCCGTGGTTTCCAGGTTGGGAAGAGAAGTGGCATCGCCAGCAGGGCTTCTGAGAGCGCGTCGACTTCATCGAATGGCTGCATTCATTCAGGATCTAAACTATCTACAACTTGCTTTCACTGTCGCCTTTTGTTGATCCTCTCCATCCGCTCAGTGTTGCACCGCCGTCGATCTCGATTGCGTTGCCGGTCATGTGTGCACTTGCCCTTGAGCTCAAGAACAAGACTAAACCTCCGAAGTCACTAGGCTTGCCAATGCGGCCCGTAGGTTGTCCTGCAGTGAGGGTCTTGCCGTATTTTTCGAGACCAAAGTTCGTCATACGACTGGGGAACACTCCAGGGCAAATGACATTGACCATGATATTCTTGGGTGCGAGCTTGGACGCGGTCATTTTGGTGAGGTGAATAGCTGCTGCTTTAGCGGGTCCGTCTATGCAGCCATGGTCAGTATGAAAATAATAAAGCTAGATCAATGTTGCACTCACAGCTGAAAGTGCCGTGGCCTGGCTTAGCAAGACCACCAGCTTCGCCGGTTGTAACGTCTAGAGTCTGGATACCCGCCATACTCGCAATGTTGATGACTCGTCCAGGGCTATCAGCGTTCGCACCTTTCAGTAGCAGCGGCTCCAGCTCCACTGTCATGTAGAATATGCTCTTGACATTCAGATCATACAGCTTATCCCACGCATGTTCGGGGTAGTTGTAGTAATCGTCGCCCCAGCTCGCTCCCGTATTGTTGACCAACACCGTCAGCCTGTCGGTTCGCTTCTTCAACTCGTTACAGACTGCCAGACAGCCAGCCTTGTCCTTCAAGTCACCGACGATGTAGCTGCATTTCCCGGGGCCCAGGGCGTTCAGTCGGTCGGTAGTGGCTTTAAGCTCTTTCTCCTTGCGAGAAGCAATGAACACAGTCGCACCATTCTGAACAAAGGCTTGAGCGGCCATCTCGCCTAGACCTGTCGCTCCTCCGCTGACCAATGCGACATGGTTGGAGAAGTCATAGAGCGTCGAAACGCGAAGATCGTCGGCGGAGGCTGCGTGGGTCATCGTGCGTGTTGTGCGTGTTGTGCGGGTGGGTACGAGTGTGTAATGGGAGATCAAACCGCTGCTTGAAGTCCAGGGAGGCAGATGAGGAGGTTTGAAAATTTGAGGAGCGTACAATGCCGGCTGAGACATGACTCTCGGTATCTACGTGTGGAGAGTCGCGACGAACCTCGGCAGGACTGCGTGGGCCAAATGCGGGGTGCTAGCGCGACAGGGGTTCAGTCAAGCTGCATTGCTGCAGTGACAGACCCACTGGAACTGCAAAAAGTGTGAAGTCCACAGCATGAAGGCACTCACACTAGTAACAATGACTTGCATAAGGTACAATCGAAAATGATCTGCATGTATCGAAATGGGGTCTCTACTGACTATCATCCAGCAAACGGACATCGATTGCCGTGAGTGATTCTCAGTGCAGGTTTGGAGACTCTTTGTGCCACTACCTCTAAACCAGGCCGTACCAATGGAGAGTATTGTTGATGCTTCTGTCGCTGCAATTGGGTTGAGTGAGCTGTAAAGGAGTATAATCAGAGACGGTGCATACTGAGACAATACGAAGGCGAAAGTTTGCTTCAAATTTGGTACAGCTGTCATGGACATCTCAACGTTAACTTCATGCATATATTATGTATTTAGGTATTGATCGCTTTAAAGGAAAATGACCGGATGCGGTGTGGAAGTTCAGATACTGCCTTTGCCATGCAGTAATTTAGGTGACGACTAAACATGAGAAGTTGAAAGCAATAGCTGCGCAATCAGCTTTGAGAAAGAAATCCGTTCGATCAAGGGTCACCTATGCCATTCTCTGAGGGCCGAAAAACCATGGGTAGAGCGTGCAGGTTCTATTCTGGTTCGATTAAAGTCGTTTCGAGTTCATTTATTGATGCCCGTCCACAACCGCGAAGAAGTTGAGAGCTGCGTCAACAGGCACTGATCAATAAAGCTCGTTTCCAGCACAAAGTGTATTCTCACCTTATCATTACTAGTACCGGCGCTACCCCCTATATGAAGACCCCCACAGCGTGGTTGTGTACCCTCGGTGTTGACGTGAGGATCAGGGTTCGCCATTTAGCAGTGATGAAGCAAGGGGACGTCCAAATGACGGTACTGGTACAGTAACGAGCCAATCAGAATGAATATATACAGAAGTTGTGTTGATAATGTATGAGTGGATGTATGGTCAATCAGCAGCCTAGGTAGATAGGTGATTGTGACGAGGAATATATTGATCAGGCGACAATAAATCAATAAGAAATATATACGATTTCTGATCCTTATCATAGGATTCTGAACGTGAAGGACCGCGAATACGACGGGTCCGTCATGGTCTTGACTGTGTGGAAGCGAGCGGAATGGTACGACTTCGCGAGACTTACTCTACTAGTGTTCGCCCGGCGATATGTCATGCGCTGTAGACGTAGGATTTCATCCGGATGGTCCCGATAGTGATGCTGTGCATGTGTTGTTTGCAGTCATAGACAAACCAAGATTTCGAGTTACAGGCATTGCCTTTTCAGGATGTACTAGAGGCCAGTATGGTATGAGGCTGTATTATACACAGCATCCTATAGCGCATCATGTCGTGCATAATATCGTGCCTTAGCGTCTTATCCAGTCTAACCGTCATGGCCATGGTGGGTCGCACGTACTGTATCGGGGCTCAGAATAGTTCATTGGCCCCCTAGATATTGTGCCACAGCGTGTGGGCATACGGACATCCTGGAGCCTTTTCGATTCTGCAACAAACTGAATCTGCATATCCAGAATGTCATTTAGCGACTAGTTGTTTATTGGACTCGGCGTCGAAAACTGTGACCTATTGAGTGGAATCGCTATGAGTGAGAGTAGATGCACACTCGTCTTCACTGCATCTCACGACAATCAGCGTCAGCGACCATCCCTGATGACGTTTGACGGGAGGTTGCAGTAGTCGTGCATCGTCCGTGAGAAGTTCGCTTGCTGGACCAAAGCTGTCAATGGGTTATCTGGATACTCCGCGGTTGAAGGCAAAGCAAGCTAGTGCTCTAAAAACTGTGCGTCTTAAAAGGGTCGACTTGAGACTACGGTTACACCAACTGCTAAAGCAGTCCTGAAGAGGGCGTTCTCCGCTGCATGTATGCTGAAAACAGTTGGACGCATTGTTGACGTGTAAACATATGCTGCGAGTCCCAACTTGAGAAGTAGGCCCGAATTAGATGTCATTGCCAAAGTGACGGCTACTAGTGCACAGAGAAGTTGCCAAATGACCTCGGAAACCGGCGTTGATCTTGACATATGCTCGGTGCTTGGAGCTATTTCTGTCATGAAGTTCGGTGATGGAACACTCATGTCCGTAGATCACAAATGGATGTATGATAGCTGTCGTTACATTTGCTGGTTCAAGCTGTACCATGTCAACGGGCCGAAGCAACCGTAAGAGGGGTATGCAGAATTAGAAAGGCATTTCAGGTCGTGTAACCACCCTCTATGCTGTCGTTGGCGGGCGCACACCTAAAGCCAAGTACAGGTCGCATTTGGGGAGCACAGTGTTCATGACAACGATCTGAGATCTGTCGGCCCGCTCAATCTTGCAGTCCCGGTTCCTGCGTCGAATGCTTCGACGACGATTGGTTCGCACGCCAGTAGAGGGCGCAATAATCTACTCCGGACGACAAACGTTGAGTCTGAGTACGACGAAGCCCATGGATCCGAGTGTCGACGGGTTTCGAAGCTGTGACTATTTTCGACGGGCTCAAGGCTGAATACATTCCCACCTCCGACATGTGGTTGATGGGTCTTAGTATCCCGTGACAGAAGTGAAGTCCTTGCTGGCCATGCTTCAAAAACCTCGTGACCAAGTGTTCAGATTGGTATCGATGACCTCGGGCTCGTGATAGTGCAGCTTGTACCTAGGAGGCGTGGAGCACGGCGTCGTGACCTCGACAGTGGCATGTGCAGGTGGCTCGGAGATGGTGGCTGTGACGGTTGTGGCGCTAACCTCATTGAACGTGCTCCTAGGCAGCTGCCCCTCCATTCACCGCCTTGCCCCCTCCACCAACTGCAAGTATCTCGAAGCACAGAAGCTCTGCACACCGAACCTGGATTATTTGCATATATACACTCGAGCTTCACGCAGCAAATATCGTTATGGCGTACAACTTCGTGCGCTCATACATAGACACCTTCCGGGAGCGCACCGCCGCGATCAGCCACACCTCCACATTCCGCGAGACTGGGCAGATTACACCAGAGGAGTTCGTCCTTGCTGGAGACTTCTTGGTCTTCAAGTTTCCCTCTTGGCAGTGGGCGGACGCTTCCTCGCCTGCAAAGCGCGCGCCGTATTTGCCAGAGGGAAAGCAGTTCTTAGTTACTCGCGGCGTACCATGCCACCGCCGTCTCGATGACAACTTCGCCGGAGAGGCCGGTCAGGATGAGACTATAGTGGGCGACGGCTTCACGGCAGGCGAGGGCGGCGCGGACGACGATGGCTGGCTGAGGACTGGTGGCATGGCGGCAAGTCAAGAAGCAAAAGTTCGCGACGTTAGAACAGTTGATGAGAGCGGCAACCTCGGCGCAGCAGAGGAGGAGGATGACATTCCCGATATGGAGGACGATGAAGACGACGAAGAGGCGATCATAAGAGATCCGCAAGCTGGCTCGAACACGCAAGCGTAGGTCACCTCATGTTGGACATGACTGTCTATCTACACCACTAGCTAACAAAAACAAAGTCCCCTACGAACGTACACCCTCTATATCACATACTCCGCACACTACCGAACGCCGCGCCTGTACCTCTCCGGGTACGGCTCGACATCAGTACCACTCAAGCCGCAGGAAATGATGGAGGATATCGTTGGCGACTACAAGGACAAGACAGTGACCATCGAGGATTTCCCGTTCTTCGAGCACGCTTTAAAGACTGCTTCAGTGCACCCTTGCAAGCATTCGTCAGTGATGAAGGTGCTTCTCGATCGCGCAGATGCTGCTTTAAAGCTTCGCCTTGCGAAACTTAAGGCAGGCAAAGAAGTAAGCAAGCTCGACAGTGGCATGGAGGCCCTCGTCGACGACACAAGACTGCTCAAGCTCACCGAGCAAGCGAAGAACAAGGGCGGGGAGGAGGTCAAGGATGATTGGGAAGTGCTTGAGGAGCAAGACGACGAGGTTGCGATTCGCGTGGATCAATACCTCGTTGTCTTCTTGAAGTTTATGGCCAGGTAAGTGCTGAGAAAACTCTCATCGATAATGAATTGTGCTAATACTGAACAGCGTGACTCCTGGCATAGAGCATGACTTCACCATGGGAGTGTAAGCTTCAACTCGGGACCGATAACGCGACACCTCAATTTTCCTTGTTTGCGGGCGTCATTTCTTTTCACTACGACTCAACAGCATGATAGGCGCCTCTGCTTTAAGGCTGGCACACAAATCGCTAGCCCTTTCTAAATACCACATCTGCTTCCCTTTAGCCACGTCTGACCAACGTGCACATGGAATACACAAGTATATCAAAGCTTTCGTAATCTCTTTGTAATTCGTAATGGTAGGTATCTGGTAGTTTACGACACTGTTATACCCGGAGGAGTCCCCTCGTATGATATGCGCCACGCTCAACGCATCCGGACTCCACAAATAATCTCCTTCAAATCACGAGGCTACCATAGATTGCTGGGATGTCGTCGATCGTGGCACCGCTGACAGCAAGCTTAAGAAGCGGCTGGAGCTGACTATCGTCCAGTTCCGAGATGTTGTACCTCTGACCATCTTCAAGAGCCAAAACAGTGGGCTTTTGAGGGGTACAGCCGGTTTCTGCGGCAGAACGTTCAGCTACAGCACGCGTTGCCGATGCAAAGTGGTAGAGTCCCGCTTGGACTGCACTACCACGACTGGCCACTAAGACACAATCTCAGTCGGCCTCGATTGTCACAGCTGTTGTCAACTGAGAAGTACTTACTACCGCCCATGCACTTATCTCGGTTATTTGTTGCAGTCCACGATTCTAGCAATTTGCCGCAGTCACGACCGGTGAAGACCTCGGTTCGGAGGTTCCAACCTCGAGGAATCGCAAAGAACCGAGCTGCTGCCCACCAGTCACTGCTGTCGGTACAGCAAACAACAGGGTCGACATTGTCGCACTCGAGATATGGACCTGTGCAGTTGGCAGCGGAGTGCAGACGGATGTTGATGGCGGACACCGAGCCTGCAAGAGCGATGACTAGAGTTGAGGGTTGCATACTGAGCAGCTTGGGTAGAGAGGTTTGGCGATCCTTGAGAGTCGTTGCAAGTACTTGGTTGATCGAACGATTGAGGGAGACTTGGAAAGAGGCTCATAGTGAACACGCTAGTGGCAGGCACCTGCCAACTACTTTAGAAGGCAACTGCACTCCAACAGGAGTGAGAAGCAATCGAAAATTATTTGGGGAAGCCAAGACGATGCATGCGATGGGAAACGCATGAGATTCAGCGCCTACCTTTATACAATCGTCCCAGACCCGTTGAGCTCTACTTATCGACATTATCGGTTCGGATATCCTCTTTCCTGTCAGTTAAAGTTCGTTGCAGTGTCATCTGCACTCAGGTACTGTTCAAGTACCGCTTTAGGTCTACTTTTTCCGAAATACAGGGAAATATTTGAGAAGTGCATTATCCTGTTGGAGAAACCTTTTCGTCGCTCGTCGCAATATCAACACCATCTGCTAGAGCCTTTATCTATTGAACCGGACTTCCTGACCCGCAAGTGGGTTCATGGAAAGAATCACAGCTCTTACATGGCGCACTTTATACTATGTATGTAGACAGCGGACGGGTTGTCGGGTGGGTTTTCAGAGCGCTAGTCCACCTTGGGACCGATGGAGAGCCTGCCAAATTCTCAGACTTTCTCAGTGCTTCGTCGGACTTGAACAGCCAGCAAAGTTGAAAATTGTATGTGATCACACGCAATGACGATGTACAAAACTCTATCGTTGGAGAAGTATAAGCAACTACTCTTCATGCCTCTCAAGATTTCGTGTGATTTAGCACGATTCTAAACAAGCTTAGCCCGGTTGCAACGGCTTATTTAGGTACATATTTTATATTTAAGTCACCCGCCTAAAAGCGCCATGTGGTTTCACGAGTACTGATCGCGGGCCAATGATCGCACAAGCAGCCCCGCACGAGGCTGATGCTGATGCGTTGCGTGGAGTCTCAAATTCTGACTCAGCCCACTGTTCAACACTACACATCTCAGGCGTCGCTGCTTGCACTCAGATCACATCGCCTCGCTATCCATGGCATCTCAGTATACTCGACTGCCTGTGCAGCCCACGGGAGGAGGGGAAACCAATGATCGATACGAGCTCAGGAGTTCCCAGCAGCAGATACCAGAGCGATATGAGCCTTTCACACTGCAGCCACCTGCGCCATACGTGAGCCCTTATTTCGCACAAGACAACAGCTATACATCGTATCAAGCCAATATACCAGAATCGCGTTCGCCTGTGTCGAGCATCACAGATCCAGCATCGAAGGCGACAAAAACAGCTGTTGCCTCCGCAAACTCGCTGACCTCTCAGCCTGATCAAAGTGTAAAGCTTCTAGGGTCGGCCAAATCAGATCCAGCTTTACGAGCAACGATTCTATCGTGGGGGTTTGAGCTTTTCGCTGTAGCAATCAGCCTTGGTGCCCTGCTGGCGATAATTCTGGTTTTAAGACGCGAGGACGGCAAGCGTCTCACAGAATGGAGGCTCGCTATAACATTGAATACCGTCATTGCCGCCCTCGGAACCTTGGCTAGGACCACGTTAGCATTTGCATTGAGCGCTTGCGTGGGACAGCAAAAGTGGAATTGGCTTCGCATGAGATCTGATCAACTTGTTGCGTGGGAGCGATTCGATGAGGCGAGTCGAGGACCATGGGGTGCAACTCGACTCTTCATCTGGCTTCGAGCTAGGTAAGTTTCCCTACTTTCGTGCTCGAGGTAGTCTGACACTATCATAGACACTGGGCGGCTCTCGGCGCTTTGGTCATCATCGGTACCGTGGCCTTTGATCCCTTTCTTCAGGCCGTGATATCCATACAAGGACAGCTAGATGATGACTTCGCACCGGCCCATGTTCCCCAAGCTCTTGTCATTGACGCTGGAACTATCGTGGAGATTCCGACTGTCGGCGTGCAATCATACACCACGTCTGCTGGGCTCTTGCAATTGACCGGAGACTCGTCCGCTCAGCCTGATTTCGGTATAATAAGTGCAGTCTACAATGGGTTCCGTAACGATAGCTCGTGGTACCGCGACGAACAAGTTGTCAACAGTGTTTGTACAACAGGGAACTGCACGTGGGCCCCTTATACCTCTGCAGCCATGTGCAGCACTTGTAACGATGTCTCCGATCAAGTGTCTGTGCGCAGAGAATTTGGCAATAAGTCGAGTACCGTCCCTGGCCCAACTAATGTGATGGTTCGTGAGAATGTCACCGCCTTCCTACTGCCATACGCCAGTCTGGTGAACGCCAACACCCAAAAATATAAGAGTCTAGAGAGTGGTAGGCGAACAGGACAGGAAGCCACACTACTGACAGCGAATACGACATTCGATGCACTCGCGACGACAAGCTTCCAGGACCTACAGACTATGATAGCATCCTTCATCATTATAAGAGCATCAGATGAGTGGATGCATGAGAAGGTAGCGTGGAACGAGTCCAAACCCATGGCTACAGAGTGTGCCCTTTACCTGTGTGTGAACAAGTATCAAACCAAAATTCAAGATGGCAAGCTCAGAGAGACTGTTCTGAGCTCGTGGGCTGTGAGGGATAAAGAGTCTTATAAAGCCAGCTCAAACTCAACCATCTTCGATCCAGGGCCCAAGATCGACGCTTTCCTAGCCGAAAAGGGTGACATACTGTATGATCGAAACATTGTCCGAACAGACCTTCGATTGTTGGTTCCTGAAGGCGAAAGCGAGGGAATTGATCCACGGACATTCAACGTATCTTACGCATTTATAAGGACCATTACCGAGTTCATGAAAACCTTCACCGCCGGAAGCAAAGACATAGGGCAAATGATGGCCTACCCAACATGGGATGGTCGCATGGGACCCTTGGTCAACGCATTATGGGCGTCAGAGAATCTCACTGAGACCTTCGATCACGTCGCACGGAGCCTGACGAACCAGGTGCGCAAGACAGCCGCCAACGCCTCGCATATCAATCAAGTGGAAGGGACGACGCAGAAGTGGGAGACTCACATTCGCGTACGCTGGGCATATCTGGCTTTCCCCGCTGCCATGATAGCTCTCGGTATTGTCTACGTTTTACTCACGATCGTTGAATCCACGCGACTACATCTTCCGGCATGGAAGGAGTCGGCTCTTCCAAGTCTGCTGCACGGTCTGGACAGCGAAACGCAGAGTTTACTTCGAGATGCCCAGTCGCAAGCAGCTGGCAAGAAAGCGAATGAGATGGTTGTGAGATTTGGATATGACGAGAAGGGCGACTGTCTACGTCTAGTGGCTGAGCGCGATGTTGTTCGCTGATACCGACGAGGCGTGGTGCTGGGAGTACAGCTGTAATTTCAATTCTGAAGTTGTCTAAGGGAGTGAGCATTGACTGTACCGATTTCTACAGACTGATGATCAAGACTAAAATAGCACAGGAGCACGTGCACTGATGAGGTAGCGGTGACTTCGGGAATCTCACTAGTGCGAAGTAGCCAAGCAACTCCAGCCCCCTCAAAATATTCACGAATCCACCATCATAGACCACACTGCTCTGCAATACACGACAATGTTTGTTACGTTGTGCGACAATAGAGGCTATTTCAGCCATAGCCGATGCCACTGGGAAGTGCAAGCGACAGCCAGAAAGCCACTTCCGGTGGTAGCAGACATGGGCAGGGCTTACATTTCAGGCGTGAGGCTGACGCCTAACTGCGCCCGGATTGCAGGCTTCTGCCAATTGAAAGCGACACGCTACGACTGATCCCCGCATCCGCAGCAAGGCTAAGTTTATACATGTTCTTCAGCTGTGTTACATGCAAGTGCGGGGCTCTACTCATAAGATGTCCGATTGCTCTCCCAAGATCAATACGATCTGAGTGTTTGCAGCCATCTCGACCGCCATGACATCTTACAGCAGTCTGCCTCATGCTATTCCTCACAGTAGTCCCGAGCATGATGCTCCTCGATGGCATCCTGGAACGAGACGGCTCCATGAATCACACAATGAAAACAGCTACGGCCCATTGCCCCATCAACCTCTGGTACCTGTCCCTGGATATTCATCGACAACACGATCTTCCACAGCATACGAGCCAAGCCATCTCGAATCAGAATCCACGAAGCTCCTATCAGCTCTTGGATTCTTGAGATCTTTGCCATCGTCATCAGCACTGGCGCTATTGTCTCTATTGTTGCTCTCCTACATCGCGAGAACGGGAGATCACTTTCCGCTTGGAAACTGGCTGTCACGCTCAATACAGTAGTCGCTGCTCTTGGTACGCTAGCGCGGACAACCCTTGCTTTCGCGCTAAGCGCGTGTATTGGACAACAAAAGTGGAATTGGCTGCGACGGAAACCAGACAGTCTCGTAGCCTGGGAGAGGTTTGATGAAGCTAGTCGAGGGCCGTGGGGGGGAACACGCCTATTTGTGTGGTTGCGCGCCAGGTCAGCAATCTATGTGTATCTAACTGCGTGGCTCCAGCTTACATTGAAGCAGACACTGGGCGGCATTAGGGGCTTTAGTCACCGTCGGCGCCATAGCTTTCGATCCCTTCCTCCAAGCAGTCATCAGTACCCATGGACAGCTGGACAATGTTTCGTCGAATGCCGACGCGACCATTGGACAGTCGTTCAGAATTCACAGTGGCACCATAAAGCAGAGCCACGGAGCTGCAGTGCGAGACATGAAAACTGGACTTGTGTATGTAGCTGCGAGCAGTCGAGCTGATTTCGACTTCATAAGCTCTGTCTGGAGCGGGTTCCAGAACACCTCGAACTTCCGCAACGATGCAATTGGTGCCGAGTGCAGCACTGGCAACTGCACATGGCCAGTTTTCACATCAGCTGCCGTTTGCAGTACTTGCGACGATATCTCGAGCCGTCTGGCTCGCAAAGCGTTTTACGGCACAAACGGAACAAACATACCATCGAATTTCAACGGATACGAGGGCAACTACGTCAAGTTTGAGACACCATACGCAAATATCAGGAACTACGTGGGCCTGATCGACGACGGCCAGAAGCCTGGGGCGAATTTCACCGCCATACGCACACACATGACGGCAAACACTACAGTAGATGCGAAAGCGACCGTAGCATTTCAGGATATGGAGACGCTTTTGATGGCATTCACGATCATGAGAGCTCCGCAAGATTGGCTTGACTCCAGGATCAAATGGGAAGATGCGAGTCCGATAGTCACGGAATGCGCATTGTACCTTTGTCCGAACGCCTATGAGTCAACAAGCGAAAACGGCGTAGTCAAAGAGCGTGTACTGAACTCATGGGCGACCAGAGCCCCCGATTCGTATGGTGCCGACGCCAATGCCTGGAATTTCGACCCAGGTGCTGAGGCTTGGGCCGAGTACTCGGGCAGCAGCTTGTATGATGCGCGCATCGACCGAACGGATCTCCAGCTTCTCATCCCCGAGGACCAATCCCGAGATCTGCCATCGCACGTGCGCCGCGAGTTCAACGTATCCCACTCCTTCATCTTCAGTGCCATCGATTTCCTCGTCGATTACACGCAGAAAGCAAACATGCAGGAGGGATTCAAACTCAAAGACAGCGATCTCGATCTCAATGGCTTCAAGTTCGATCACACGTGGGGCATGATGGGGATGCCGTGGGACGACACCTCGCAGCCGGCCGTGCTGGACGCGCTGTGGAACTCGACCGACCTGACCGCGACCTTCGCCAACGTCGCCCGCAGCCTGACAAACCAGATCCGCAACTCGTCGCCGGACCGCCACCGCGGAGAACTGCAGAAGTGGGTGCTGCACGTCCACGTCGACTGGGCGTACCTTGCATATCCCGTGTCCATGCTTGTCGCGGGCATCGTGTATGTGGTGCTAACCATCATCGAGTCAAGCCGCCTGCGCATCCCGGTGTGGAAGGAATCCGCGCTGCCGACGCTGCTGCATGGCTTTGACGACGAGACGCAGAGGCTGCTGCGGTCGGATAGTAGGGCCGATCAGCGCAAGGTGCTGGTGCGGTTCGAGCAGGATGAGAAGGACTGCCTGAGGCTGGTGGCGCAACAGTAGAAACGGTAGTCATATAAATTTATCGGCTTCGGCCGTACTTCCATCGTTACTAGCATCAGCAGGTGTGAAGCATTCATCTGTCGAAGTTTTAAAAGTCGGTTTCGTAGTCGAATGCTGTCGTTCAGGCCGCTGCTGTGTTTGGGTTGTAGTTTGGTAGGGGTAAGTAATCAGTGTGGATCCCCAAATATTCTTCTCCTTCTAGCAGCACATCTCTGCAAGTAACAGTGAAGCACAGAAGAGTAGACAATAAAGTGAATACTTTGTATGCCTCCATGAGCTACTTTCTGTTCACAGCTGGCGGCCGCAAAGTCTTGAATCCACATTGAATACTTACTCCTGCTATATTGTATATGAGAGAGATCCGTATTACTGTTATATCTCTATAACGCTGGTCAAAATACGCGGATCTCCCATTATGTACCACTGAGGTGCGTACCATGGTATAAGAGGCAGTTAGCTCTGCGATCTGCCCTGCATGATGACTCCCGGATTGCTACGTCTGTCCAACCAAGCACGTGTAGCCAATCACAAGACTGTCTCTGCTATAGCCATGTACGTAGATCGTATTATGTCTGGAGTCTATCAAGTCCCATACCTGCGCGCGACGATACTCTATATTGGCCACCGTCTGGTTGTACTTTCCTTGCTGCCTTGCGTACGACCAGAGACACTGCAAAGATATATCTCCCGAGGAAACCCTACGTTCGGCATCTCACTGCCACACTCCAACCTCACCTCCCAAACCTCACCCTCCGCCCCAGCCCCGCCCACCACACCGCGCCCGCCGCCACCGCCCCCAGCGCCCCCACCACCAGCGCCGCATTACTCACCACCGTCTCCTCCCTCACCCTCCCCACGCGCGTCTCCTCCCTTCCCCCAAACACAACCTTACTCGCGCACTCCCCCTCCACCGTACTCAAACTCGTCCCACCGCACCCGGCTCACCAGCCGCTGATACTCGACCACCGTGCCGGACCAATTGCTCACGACCCTGCCCGCGGCGTCCTTGTACCACGACCCGCACGCCGCGTCCGCGAAACTGCTCTTCTGCAGCTGCTCTTGTATGTCTGCGTTGAAGGCGCGCGTCACGGGCGCCTTGGGCATCAGCGCGAGGCGCGTGCCGCGGCGCCGCGCGTCCAGCACCGCGGATACCAGCCCGTTGATGTAGCGCGACTGCGCTTCGATCATCAGGATGATGGAGTTATGGCCCAGGTTTGTATTCGGGCCGTAGAAGAGCGCGAGGTTAGGGAGTGACGGGATGGATGTGCCGTACAGCGCTTCGGGGGGCGTGGACGGCAGGGGTGCGCCGTGCGGGCCGGTGATGTGCAGTGGCGCGAGGAAGGTGGTGGTGTGGAAGCCGGTGGCGAGGACGAGGGTTTCGTGGGCGTGGTGGGTGCCGTCGTGCATTTGGATGCCGGTGGGGGTGATGCGGGCGATGGCGGTGGTTTCGAGTGTGGTTTTGGGCGAGGCGAGGGCCGGGTAGTAGTCGTCGGAGATGATGACGCGTTTGCAGCCTGGGTTGTAGGCTGGGGTCAGTTTCTCCCACAGGTCCGGGCGGTCGGGGATCTGGCGCCGCATCATGTCGCTGCAGAGCGTGCGGAGGAGGTCTGCGAATGCGGACGAGCCGTCGGTCACGGCGGCGTGGAACGACTCGCGGAAGTCCATCATGGCAGCGCGTCTGCGCCAGCGCAGCGGCGGGATTGAGCTGTATAGCGCGCGCTGCCAGGCCGGCACGGGGGCGTCGTCGCGCGGGATGATCCAGTTCGGCGAGCGCTGGTAGACGGTGAGGTCGTTGATCACGGGCAGGATCTCCGGGATGATCTGGGCCGCCGTTGCACCTTCACCGTCGTCAGCAGTGGACGCATCTCCCCCGTACACACCACTCACCGTTCCCGATAATCCCCACGCTCTTCCCCTGGAGATCATAACTCCAGTCCCAGCGCGCACTGTGCACGACCTTCCCCTCGAACGACTCCAAGCCCTCGATCTCAGGGTACCGCGGCCGATTCAGCTGCCCGACGGCCGACACCAGGAAATCTGCGTCGAGCACGTAGCGCGGCGAGAACTCCTTGTCCTTGCCGCCGGTGACGCCGACGTCGACTTTCCACACGCCGCGCGCGTCGTCCCACGTCGCGGCTTCGACTTTGCTGTTGAAGCGGATGTACTTGTAGAGCTGGTACTTGCTAGCCACGCCGCGGAGATAGTCCTGTGTGGCATTAGCCGCCTCGAAGACAGGACAGAGAACTGAAGACGGGAGACAGAACCGAAACATATCAAGATCTCCTCCTGCCCCGGATACGCCCTGCTCCACCCGGCATTCTGCGCAAACGAGTACGAGTACAGCACCGACCACACGTCGCAGCAGCACCCGGGGTACTTGTTGTCGAGCCACGTGCCGCCGACGCCGCTCGACTGCTCCAGGATGACAAAGTCGGCGCAGTGGTTGCGCGTTAGTAGGTCGATGGCCATGCACAGCCCGGAGATGCCGGCGCCGATGATGGCGACGCTAGCGCGCGTGTGGTCGGCGTTGGAGTGGGGGGCGTCGGGGGGGAGTTTGACGGCCATGGTGGGGGGGGGGGGGGTGCAAGGGTGTGGTGTGTGGTGTGGTGTGGTAGGGGGCGAGGATGTTAGGACCTGTGGGCGAAGGGAAGTAGATCTGCACCGAGAGTACGGGCGGCAGTGGTACTCTGCAAGCACGAGGACGAGGACGAGGTCGAGATGGTGGACGAGGACGAGGTCGAGATGGTGGACGAGGACGAGGTCGAGATGGTGGACTCAGATCACACACCCGTCCGATACCACGAGTTGCCAAAAAGCCGACGAACGGGAACAGTACACAGCAAAAGCGCTGTGCAGGCACCACAAGTCTTAAACGTCCCCTCCCCTCCCCGGCGCAGACTCGTCGTGGAAGAAGAAGTGGGTCCGTGCTTCCCCTCTCGCGAGTAGCCTCCTCGACTAAGCTCCGAGGTTAAGCTGCGCTGCGAGGCACTGTGTTTCTCTACCAATCGCGCCAAGTACAGATTCACAGTGCGAGGGAGGAAGACTGGACTGAATTCCTGCGACTCGCCTTACTCGCGGGTTCCCTAGCAGTCGCCCACTCTGCACTTCCTACCCACCGCACTACCACCAACCCACTGCAGAGCAACCACAAACGAGCCGACACAGAGATCCCGGGTCCCGGGCTGCGCGTCGCGCCATGCGCTGCGTCGACGTAGACGCGCGCTCGTCATGCGTGTCGGTCGAGAAACAGCAGACACTGACAGGGCCGACGTTGAAATGCGGGGGAGGGGGTGCATGTGGGGCCTTGCGGGAGCTAGCGCTAGGGTGCGATACAGTGTCTGGTGGCGTCAGGGCGAGCTGCTGCCCCACTCCCGGGGTAGCTAGGACTCGTTAGGCACGTAGGTATACAAGGAGCCGGAGCCTGGGTCGAGTGCGCCGACTCGCGCTGGCAGCGCGCAGAGAGGGTGATATCGGGCGAGGAAGCCCACGGGGACGGCTGGCTTGGGTTGTCCCAGCGCGGTTCTCGGGCGCGGGGAGCCGTGGGTCTTTGGGCTGGTGGAGCGCGGGCCTGGCACTGGTGTAGTCAGGTAACCACCTAGGTATATGTCGTATATGTACACAGCAGCCAAGTGCCGCCCGGAACTACCCCCCCCCCCCCCGCGCGCGCCTCCCGAATCATAACCGGACACCGTGGCCGTCCTCGCCCCCCACCACCTCCACAACCCGGAACCCCATGTTCGCATACACCGGCGCCCCGAGCTCGCTCGCCTCCAGATACGCCGGCAGCCCCAGCTCGTCGCACCGCGCGACGCCCCACGCCACATACGCACTCCCCGCCCCGCGCCCCCGCCACCCCGGCAGCACCGCAACATACATCAGCAGCCCGTGCGCGCGGGTACATGTACCAGAGTGGGCTGTGCCGACGATAAGTCTCTGCGCGGGTGCTGGGGTCGGTGTGCACGCATTTCAGGATCGCGGGGAGGCCGGTCTGGGCGTGTGGTGGAGGTGCTGGGCGTGCGAGAAGCGGGCGGCGAGGGCGGCGAGGTTGGGCGGCGTGGGCGGGCCTGTGGTCAGCGCTTCCGATGGGCATCGAGGCGAAGCACGTGGCGACGATGGGCGGCGAGGGCGGGCATGTCGGCTGGGGAGGCTTCGGAGACGTGGAAGTCGGGTGGCATTGTTGGGGGAGATGGGTGGGTGGGTGGTGGTGGTGGTGCTTGTGGAAGTAGGGTTGCGATTTGTACGGGATGCAGCGCGGCGTTAGTGCTGTGTAGTGTATACCAATGGCATAGGGCGGGCGGACTAGTAGAACACTTTGCCTTGTAGTACACCGCAAGCCAGCAAGCAGACGCACCATGACCATCACCACGCAGCCAAATCCTTTGAACAATCACGTTACTAATCTACCCCCCGCAATACTATGCAGACCGCCCACGCTCCCAGTACCTTCATACCCCATGTGCATACCGCCTCACATCCGCCCATTCAATCCAAACGCACGGCCCAAACGCCTCACACCCATCTATAGATACACGGCGGCGCACGCGACGCCCTTGACAACGAAAAACGAAAAGGGAAGAGAGCAAGGGAAGACGAGGAAGAAGCGTGTACGGGGTGTGCTTGGGCCGTGATGTGTGCCAGCGCGCTTGCCAGCGACCCGAACCGCGGCACGAGTCCCGGCGAAAAAGCACAATATGTAAAGAAATCAAAACTCGCTTGCAGCCATGCGTCAGTGCAGTGCGGTGCGTGCAAATGCGACGAGAACAACGAGATGGGGAACCGCTTTTCGAGATCCGGGAGATGCAACAAACAAACACAAAATGAAAATGGTATGGCGCGTGTACGATGGTAGTGTTATGTGACCTTGGCGGGTTCGATTTCGGGGCTGGCGGCGGCGAGGCTCTCGGTGTGCTCTGCGGCGTACTTGGAGGGGTCGGGCGGCGGCGGCGGTGCAGGATCTGCAGGTTGAATTGCTGCGATTTCGGGCGCGGCCGTCTCGAGGCGTGAGACATCAAGCGGCTCGCCGTCCTTGCTCGTTCGCTCCTCGGCGACATCGCTCAACTCCGAGTCGCCGTCCGAGCCGGCGTCCTGGTATTCCAGCGACTGGTGGAAGTTGTCGGGGGTGATGGTCTGGGCAGAGACGTGCCGTTGCTTGACCTGGCCCGACGACACGCGGCGCGGTGCGTCGTCTGGTCTTTCTGCAGGGCTGACGACAGTGCCGTCGCTGACGCTGCCGTCTCGCTCGTCCGCAGAGGCCAGCTCTTGGGCTTCCTGCAGCTGCTTCTTGGCCTTTAGCCGTTCCTCGGCGGTCGAGTTGTGCCAGTCAGGCCCGAACTGAATCACAGACGCCTTCTTGCCGTGCACGGTGAAGCTGCCCTTGCTCCGGTTCAGGCCTTCGCTCTCCGACGCTCCTTCGCTGGTAATGGTAGAAGCCGAGTCGCGGCCCTTGTGACTGCGGCGGTGCGACGTGCTGCCGTGTGAATCTCGAAGTGTGCGGTGCAGGCTGCGTCTCTGCTTTGTGCGTGATGCAGGAGAGCCAGCCTGAGCTGCAAGACTGAGCTCGGCATCTGACTCGGCAGCACCGTCGGTGGGTTCTGCCGTCTCCGCGTGGACCGCGTCCGATTCGATCAGTGGCGGTGTGGCATATCTAACATTGTCATCAGACTCATCATCAGAACCTATTGTGCCATCATCAAAGGTAGATACCGACGGCCGCTTGTCAGCTGGATACATCTTCGGAGACTGCATAGAGTTGTTTGTTATAGAGGAGCTGCGGCGATCTGACGCAGGCGGGCTGAACGAGATCGGCGGCACAGAGTAGGAGCCTGAGGGGAATGTAGGGCTTGTCTGGCGAGACGTCTCAGGAGGGGTCTTGAACACAGCCTCGTCCATCTCCGTGTTGGCAGAAGACTTTGTGGTCGGACGCGCGGTCGAGCCCTCTGGGGAGTGTGGTGGCCTGTGGCTGCTTGTCAGGGAGCTTGTCTTGGAAGCGAGACGAGCAAGGCCAGCAATCTTGGACGTCTTGCCGGTGGAGACGGGCGGCGGGGGTTGCAAAGACTCGGCGATCTTGTCATTCCGCGCTTGTGTTTCTGTCGCACTCTGCTTCTCGTCGTCCAGCTCGTGTGCGAGGATGTCGCGGTGGCACTTCATACGCCAGATCTCGACGCGCGACCACTTGAGCCTCGCCGACAGCCGCCCGGCTGCGTGAATTACAAGCTCGCGCGTCTTTGGCTGGATCGGCGCCAGGATTTGTAAATGCCTGGCATCACGCAGACGCGCCTCGAGCTCTTTGATCGCATCCGCCAGTTTGTCCTCGGCGTCTGAGATGCGGGCCTGCATTGTCTCTCTCCTTGCTGTCACCACCTCCTGCGCGAACTGGTGGTCGATCTTGCCGCTCTGAACAACAACAACCTCCCCGGTTGCCGACGGCATAGACTTCCCAGACTGAGACGAGTCCAGACGTCTGATTCCGCGGTTCTTCTGGCCTTCGTACAGCCCGCCGATCATGCCCCTTGAGCGGACACCCATCGTTTCAAAGGCGGCGGTGTAGTTGAGAACGCCCAGCCAGTCGTTCAGGTCCTGCTCGCTGTCGGCCAGGAAAACCTCTTCTCCAATCTTGGAGCACATGGAGAAGGCGTTCTTGTGTCTCTTGTAGGTGTTGTCAACCAACGCAACGGCACCGTCCATGGGTATCATATGGTCCTGCTTGAATTCCGAAAGAGCGGGCGAGAAGACGGCAGGGCCAGACTCGCCGTGCTTCACGTGCTGCTCGTGCTGGGTCATGAGGTTCTTGGCCCAGCTGCTGTTGCGGAACAGCGACAGGCCGGAGCGTGTGAGGACCGCACCCCACTCCTGCCACGGAGAGCGTGCCTTTTTGCGCTTCGGATCTTTCCTCCACAAGATGCCGACCTTGGTCACGGGCATCTCAACAATACCGACCGATGTCCCGAATGGGTTCTCCTGGGCAGCTTCCGACATGAAGGCTTCTGGGCGGGAGCGAGACGAGACGATCTGGATGACGCCATATCTGGTGAAGGACTTGTACAGGTTCTTGGTGTCGAGCGTGGCGGCGGTTCCAAGGTAGTTGTAGGGGTCGTCCAGATTCATGACGTCCTTGATGGTAGGACGGAGGACGTCCAGCTTTCCTTCAAAGATGAGCGTATAAGGGTCGATGGGCTCCCTCTTTGCCTTGCGCGCAGGGTCGTTTGGACCCTTGAGCACGGCTGTTCTCCGGCTCTTCTTGGACGAGATGTTTTTTAAATCAACCTCGTCTTCAATGTGGATAAACGGCGTGTAGACGATGTTGTCGTAAATGCAGCCGAGGACGTCGTCTGAGACGCCCTCGCACGATGAGTTCTTGATGTAGTCGGGCCGCTGCATCTTGCGCTTGTTGTTCTTGTTGAAGAAGTCGGTGTGCAGGATGATGATGGAGAAGGAGATGAAGTATGCCTTGTCTGCAGCTGTTAGCACGTGATGACGACCAACAGACACTACTTACCGGTGGTGAGGTAGATGCCGGGGTTGCATTCGTGGTAGCGGTCGGCAAAGCCCTGCAGGACGCGGTCGATCTGCTGGGTCTCCTTGGGCAGCTCAATCTGCATGAGCAGCTTGCGGATGGCCATGTCAATGGGGTCGCCGAAAAAGGCAAACTTGCGCATGTAGCTGCGCAGCACGGACAGCAGGAAGGCGTCGTCGGTCTTGCTGAGGAAGCTGGCGATGACGCTCTTCTCGACGTTGTTGGCTTCGATGCGCTCGAGGTAGCGGCCGGGGGTCTCGCCTTCCTCGCGCTCGGGCATGACCAGCGTCTCCCTGCTGATGCTGAGCGAGTTTTGGTGCGACGAGGCCGAGGTGCCTGCGTAGTTGTGAGCGGGGGAGCCATGGCGCGACGGGTGCAGATCGTTCTGACGGAATCTTCCCAGACTGAACAGATTGCTGAAGCTGCTGCGGCCGGCCGTGGTCGAGGTCGAGGTGCGGCCGCTGAAGCCGTTGGGCGGGGTGTGGGTGGGGTTGTCGTCGGACATGCCGCCCAGCGAGCCCATGGTCGAGGAGCGGCCGCGCAGGCCGATGCGCTTCAGGGGCTGGGGCGATGAGCGGGCGGAGCGGGCAGAGCGGGCCGAGCGCGACGAGTCGTTGCGGTAGAGCGAGGCGCGGTCGGGCGAGGCGAGGCCCAGCGATTGGGCGGCCAGGGCGACGTTCGAGGCCGAGGGCAGCGGCGGGGTGTGGGGGCCATGGTCGGCGGTGTGGCGGCGGGCGGTCAGGGGCGGGCTGGCGGTGGGCGAGGCGGGCGAGCTGATGCCGCCGGTGGAGGGGCGCGGGGTTGCGGGGGCCGTGTCTGGGAACTGCGGCGGCTCGATCTTCATGGGCAGCGGGAACAGCGAGGCGCGCTGCTTGCGGCGGCCAAAGGTGAAGCGCGTCGAGGCGATGCGCTGCGGGGCCGGGCGCGTGTTGGTCTCGAACGAGACGTGTCCGGCGGAGCTGCCGTCGGAGCGCGACGACTCGGAGGCGCGGTGCGAGGGCGGGGCCAGGGCGGCGCCGTCGGCAAAGTCGCGGGCCTCGGACTGGTCGTGGCTGGTGGAGCAGCGGGCGGCGTCGGCGTCGGCGTGGCCGCGCAGGTCGGGCTTGCTCTGCTTGCGCTTGCGGTCCATGGACTTGCGCAGCAGGCCGCCCGGGCGGTCGACGGTGGCGGGATCGAAGCTGCGGCGGCGCAGGGTGAAGGCCTGCAGGCGGCGGCGGCGCGGCGGCTCGGGGTCGGGGTCGGGGTTGGGGCCCTGGGGGTCCATGAAGGTCGGCGGGGTGGTGATGATGGCGGGCGCTGGGTCTGGTCAGTCACGTCCCCTCTCGTCTCCTGCGGGCGCCTACGCTCGTTGGACTCGGCGGCGCTGGCAGGCACGGGCGGCACGGGCGGCACGGGCGGGGCGTCGCGGTCAGCATGGTCCTTGGCGGTGGTCGACAGCTGCGAGTCGGAGGCATGGCGGAAGCGCAGCATGGAGAAGCGGCGCGAGACGGGCGCGGGTGGCGGCGACGGCGGGCTGTCGTGGGAGTCGCGCGAGGCTGACTGCACGTCCAGCGGATCGGGGCGACCGCCGTCTGCAGACACGGCGAGGCGCGCGGGGGGCAGCTCGGAGCTCCTGTCGCTCCTGTCGCCGTCGGCCTTGTCGCTGCGGCGGAACAGACCAGCCGGGTCGAGCGTCGACCGCCTTTTGAGCAGGTCGTGCTCGCTGCGGCCGGGGCGGAGCCGCATTGTGCGCGGAGCTCAGCAGCGTCGCGGGGGCGCCGTCTCAGTGCAGCACATGGCAAGCGCAGGAAGCGGCGGCGTGGGGCGGAGGGAGGGAGGTGAGGCCAGGAGGCGGGCGCGAGGCGGGTGGGCGTGGAGGCAGGCAGCGTGCAGAGTGCAGGGCGTGAGACGGTGCAGATGTGCAGACAGCAGACAGTGCAGACAGCAGACAGTGCAGACAGCAGACAGCAGACAGTGCAGACAGCAGGCAGTGCAGACAGCAGACAGTGCAGACAGCAGGCAAGCAAGACTGAGACTGAGCGTCGACAGTCAAGGCCAGACACAGGCCGGTGCAGGCAGTCGGACAGGGCGCGGACACGGCGCATGCATCGGAGCTGTGCACAGCACCAAGCCGGGGGGGGCGCGGCTGGATCGTCGTCCGTTCGTGGCTGCCTGCGTCTGTGGAGTCGGCCAGAAGCAGCGGGCTTCTAGCCTGTGCGTGGTATCCCGGCAGCCCAGTCCTCGCCGCCTGCTGCCCTCTCGAAGCGACTCACAGCGACCGACAGCGACAGCATCTCGACAGCGCTCTATCCCGGCAGCCCAGTCCTCGCCGCCTGCTGCCCTCGAAGCGACTCACAGCGACCGCAACTGACCTGACACTCCAGCGCATGCTGACCCGCCGTCTCCAGCGCATGCTGACCCGCCCGCCGCCATGCGCGCCCCCTCGCTCGCTGCCCTGAGCCTGCTGCTGCTCGCCGCCGCCGCCGCCCCGCACGACCACGACCACGACCACGACCACGACCACGACCACGGCGACGCGCCCGACGCCCGCCCCAGCCGCTCGCCGCCCTCCTGGCGCCGCCTGTCCGACGCCATCATCCGCCGCATCTGGAGCCTGCCGCCCCAGGACACCGCCGCCCGCAATGGCCGCGCCCTCCCCGCCGCCTCCGAGCCGTTCATCACCCAGTACGGCGAGGACGTCGTGCTGCGCTTCACCCTCAGCTCCGCCGCCGACGCACGGGCGCTGGCCGACGCCGCCGACACGCTGTTCCTCGACGTGTGGGAGTTCAACGCCGACTGGGCCGACATGCGCGTCGCAAAGGACGTGGTGAGTTCGCCGTCATGTGTCATCTCTGTAGGGCCCAGCTGACAGACAGGTCCCCTCGCTGCTCGGCCTGCTCCCGCCCGCGCTCAAGCACGCCCACCAGCCGCTGATGCAGGACCTCGACCTGGCCCAGGCCGTCTTCGACTCGTACCCCTCGACCTGGGCCACGCAGTCGCTCCAGGACGCCTTCGCCCCGACCCTGCGCCCGCCCCGCACCAACGGCCACCCGTTCCTGCACGACTACCAGCCGCTGTCCGTCATCGACCCGTGGATGAAGCTGATGGCCTCCATGTTCCCCACCCACGTGCGCCGCATCACCGTCGGCACCACCTTCGAGGGCCGCCCCATCCCCGCCCTGCGCGTCGGCGTCCACCCCACCAACAACGACGCCCCCGCCCCGCGCAAGACGGTGCTCATCACCGGCGGCTCGCACGCCCGCGAGTGGATTTCCACCAGCACCGTCAACTACGTCGCCTGGAACCTCATCAACGCCTACGGCAAGGACCGCGAGATGACGCGCCTGCTCGACGAGTTTGACTTTGTCCTCGTCCCCACCCTCAACCCGGACGGCTACGTCTACTCGTGGGAGTCGGACAGGCTGTGGCGCAAGAACCGCCAGGAGACCCCGCTGCGCTTCTGCAACGGCATCGACCTGGACCGCAGCTACGCCTTCCAGTGGGACGGCGACGCCCTGCGCACCAACCCCTGCAGCGAGTCCTACGCCGGCAGCGCGCCCTTTGCCGCCGCCGAGTCGGCCTCGTTTGCCGCCTGGGCCCGCAACGAGTCCGCCTCCAACACCCACTTTGTCGGCTTTCTCGACCTGCACTCGTACTCGCAGCAGATCCTGTACCCGTACTCGTATTCCTGCGCCGACGACCCGCCCGCCCTCGAGGATCTCGAGGAGCTCGCCATGGGCCTCGCCAAGGCCATCCGCATCAGCCGCAAGGGCCACGCATACAAGGTCGCCTCGGCCTGCGAGGGCAACGTGCTGGTCCGGGGCAAGGACCGCAATGTACTACCGCGCATCGAGGCGAGCGGCGGCTCCGCCCTGGACTGGTTCCACCACGAGCTCAAGGTCAAGTATGCCTTCCAGGTCAAGCTGCGCGATACCGGCAGCTACGGCTTCCTGCTGCCCAAGGAGAACATTGCGCCCACCGGCGAGGAGATGCTGGACGCGGTGCTGTATTTTGGGCGCTTTATGCTGGGCGAGGTGGGGGTGGCGAGGAATGACAAGACGGAGAAGGCAGAGAAGGCAGACAAGTCAGAGAAGGATGTCAAGATCGAAGAGACCAAAATTGAGCAGGACTGGGTGGTTGTCGACAATGTCCCCGAGACCGAGCTGTTGGAGTTGTAAACTGTTGTACACCAGATTGACAGCGTTAGGCTTCGCTATACCCCGTTTGTTTGTTATCTGTAGCCGTATTGTACACGCTTGATATATCTGTAGCAGTGATGTATACGCTTGACATGTTTGTAGCAGTAATGTATACGCTTGACATGTTTGTAGCAGTGATTATATACGCGTGAGATACTGTTGTGTATGCGAGTACTGTAGCAGTGATTGTGTCCGCATGAGTACTGTAGCAGTAACGTGTGTATCATTCTCGTAACTTTTCGTCTTGCACCCAGGACTAAACACGCATGCAGTCTCTCCGCCGTGAAGTGAATCCGAAACAATCTGCTCCTAACGCCATCCATGCTTTTCGCTTCCAGCTCTCCATCTAACCATCCATCTCTCCCCCATCTCTCCTCCAGTCTCCATAGCTCTCCATCCAGCCTCCATAGCTCTCCTCCAGTCTCCATAGCTCTCCTCCAGTCTCCATAGCTCTCCATCCAGCCATCCATCTCCCATCTCCAGTCTCCATAGCTCTCCTCCAGTCTCCATAGCTCTCCATCCAGCCATCCATCTCCCATCTCCACCCCCCCCCCCCCCCCTCAGCCCCAGCTCAAGAATTCCGAAACCCTTTCTTCTGATAAAACAAATCCGTCCTACTACTCCCCAGATTCACAATCTTCGGACACCCATCCCGATCGCGCTCGACCCGCGTGCACTCGAAGCAGTAAAACGCATCGCTGATGCCCTCGCCGCCGCACACCACACATTTGTTTGCGTAGTTGCCGAACGCGCACTCGTCGCAGATGCGCGCCAGCGTTGTCGGCCGCACGTACGAGTCGCACACGGGGCACTTGCCGTCGCATTTTTCGCACAGCCGGCCCAGGGAGGTGCCGGGCTGTTTGAGGCATTTTACGAGGTCGCTGGGGGGGAGTTAGTGGAGGGAGAGGAGGGGAGGGGAGGGAGGGGGCGTACGGGTGGTGGCGCGACATGGTGGGTTGTGGGGGTAGGTAGGTAGAGGTAAGAGCAGTGACCGATGTTACGTGTGTAGATGTGAGCGCTGCGAAGCGGGCGCGGTGGTGTCGAAGCTACGGTGCGGTGTCGAGCTGTGGCGAAGCGGCGTCGAGTTGCGTCGTTGCGTCGTTGCGTCGTTGCGTCGTTGCGTCGTTGCGTCGTTGCGTCGTTGCGTCGTTGCGTCGTTGCGTCGAGGTGCGTGGAGCTTCGAACCCGCCGGTCCTCGTGAAAGCGGACTCCCTAGCGCCGCGCCCAAGCGCGACTTCCACCACCCACACCCACCCACCCACCCACCACCGCCCCCCACGATGAGCGGCCCCATCGCGTCCGCCGTCGTGCTGCCCGACGCCCCCGACGCGGCGCCGCCCTCGCCGCCCTCGACCAAGCGCCCACGCTCCCCCAGCACCTCGCCCGCACCGCCCCCCAAGCGCCGCGAACGCGGCCGCGAACGCCGCCTCTTCGGCGCCGCGCTGGGCGCCCTCGCCCACAACGCCCCGTCCGCGAGCCAGCAGCGCCGGGCGGCCATCGAGCAGCGGCAGAGCGCGCAGCGGCGCACCGACGACGCGGCGACGGCGGCGCGCGGCGCAGAGCGGCGCGCGGCGCGGGCGGCCCAGCGCGGGATAGAAACGAGGCGCTTCGAGCGCCGGGCGGTGCGTCGGATAAGACAATGTGTTGGGTGTGTGCGGGCTGACGAGTGTAGATGACGGCGCGCCATGAGAGCATGCTGCACTGCGCGCGCTTTCTGTGCACCACGGCTGAGCCGCGGCTGTATTACCGGCCGTGCGAGATTACAAGCGAGGAGGAGGCGTGTGTTGAGGCGCAGGTGGCGGAGGCGCGGGAGCTGGTGCGGCGCGAGCGGGAGGAGTTTGAGGCGCGCGAGAGGGAGGCTGGGCGCGAGCAAGCGCAGAGGCGCGCGAGCCCGGATGAGTGGACGTATCGCGGGGTCAATGTGGGAGACGCGGAGGCGGTACATGGGGCAGATACACACGCGCAGGACCAGCACATGCGCGACGCAGACACGGCGCAGCCCGCAGACGAGGCTGTGCGCACCGAGCCCGACGCCGCCGACGAGCCCACCAAGGACGCGGACGAGGAGGTCGTCGAGGCCGCTGAGGATACTGTTATCTACTAGAACCCTGGCGGAACATGCTGACGCTCGCTATCCTTGGTCGGTATCCAGTCGATATTCGTCGATATCTTAGCTCCATCTCTGGAGACGGTTCCAAGGGCAACATCTCGGCCGATATCAAGCATCTGCGCCCTATCCAACCCGTCTCACCTGATTCTACCGTCGGGGAGTCGAGGCATGTACCGATGTTGGTCAGGTACGCGGCGCGTGACACCGGCACATTGATTGTCTACGACTCGCCGGGGACAGACAGTGCAGATGGCGCACTACACGCACCGCACATCACCCCACAAGAACGGAACAGCCATGACCAGCGACGTCTGCAGGCAAGGCAGACACGTGGCGAACATGACACAACCCGGTGCGCAGGGCTTGATAGGAGGATCTATAGCATCGCACAAACGAACATCTCACGCCAGTAGCTTCAACAAGGGGCACGAGAAAGTTGCGACTGATGTACAAGCCCACAATGGCCGTCTCAGCCGCCGCCCCCATGCTCCAGCGAGCAGAACCAAATAGCGATATCCAAGCTGTCCTTGCAGCCTGATACTCTGGCGTGCTCCCATGCTCCGTCGTCACGTGAAACTACCTGTGTCTGTCGTTCGTCCCGGCGTCTGTGTCTTACACATCAATTGCCACGTGCGGACCACCAAAGCGCCGCTGTTTCTGGCGTCGTCGGCCGTCGTGCAGCTGGGCTAGCTACCCCACACCACACGCACACACCTCGGCACCGAGGCGCCGCGCGCGACTCGGCCAAGACGCGCCGTGCGATACCACAAACACGGTTGAACACGCTTGGGCTGTGCTGTCCCTGCGATACAGACGGAGCAATAAGTGACGGAAAGAAAGAAAGAAAGAACGAAAGAAAGAATCGGCATTCTGAACGCCAGCCCGAAGCTCAACCCAACGCTCAACCCAACTCTCAACCACACCGCGTCCCGGCTCCATCAAGCCCGCAATGACCGTAGACGCCATCCGCCCCGGCGACGACCCGCGCGTCCAGCACCGCAACGCCGTGCTGAATGGTGTGAATTACCACTATCTGTACGCCGAGCCCGAGGGGGGGAAGTGGAGCGAGACGGTAGTTCTGGTACGTCGCGCACCATCAAACACGGATACGAGTTGGGGAGTGGGCATTGGGGGCTGGATATCGAGCGTTGATCGAGCATTGCGTGTTCAGCAGCACGGGTGCGCTGGCATGGTCACGTGGACCTCGACATATCGAGTGCTCCATACGGGGAGGAAGAAAGGAAGAAAGATGCGGATCGAAGAATCGACGCTAACACGCACGCCAGATCCACGGATGGCCCGATCTCGCCATCGGCTGGCGCTACCAGATCCCCATGCTGCTGGAGCTGGGGTTCCGCGTGGTGGCGCCGGATATGATGGGGTACGGGGGGACGGTGAGTTCTCTCCTTCGAGTCATCTATCTAGCACGAGGGTGTCGTCACTATCGTGTTCTGTTTACTCTCATCTTCTATTCCCTATAATCTTCTATTCGCGCAACGAGAGGCCCGGCTTCACACACCCCGAGTCCTGCAAACCCACTAACGCCCCCAGGACGCCCCCCCGGTCCCGCCAAACTCCATCGCCATGTACGGCCTCAAGCGCGCCTCGGACGACATCGCCGCGCTGGCCAAGGAAGTCAACGCCCCGCGCATCATCCTGGGCGGCCACGACTGGTGCGTTGCCCTGTGTGCTACCCACGAATCCTCGTGAAGGAGAGCACGAGAGAGAGATGTAGACGCGATACTAACACAACACAGGGGCGGCTCCGTCGTCTGGCGCGCCGCAGCATACTACCCGCAGCTCATCACGCACGTCTTCTCCGTGTGCAGTACGCCCCCAATCCCCACTGTCCCTACGCCGACGCTATGCTAACGCCCGCAGCGCCCTACACCGCGCCCCACAAGCACTACATCCCCATCGAGCAGCTCGTCGTCGGCCCGCTGCCGCAGTTCGCATACCAGATGCACCTCGCGTCGGGCGACATCGAGAAGAGCGTCACGGACGCGGCGTCGATCCGGCAGTTTCTCAAGGGCGTGTACGGGGCGCGGGGGCCGGGGGGGGGGGTCGTGTTTGACCCGATGAAGGGGATTGACGTGGCGGGGCTGGGGCGGGTGGGGGAGAGCCGGGTGCTGAACGGGGAGGTGAGTTTGGATCTGTTCACGTCGTCGTGTCACTTCACGCTTCACGTGGCGTTGCTCTGGTGTGCAGCCCGCTAACCCCCCCCCCCCCCCCCAGACCCTCGACTACTACGTCCAGCAGTACGCCCGCAGCGGCATCCACCCCACGCTCAACTGGTACCGCCAGCGCTTCACGAACTGGGAAGAGGACCAGGCGCTCCTCGCCAACAGGTCCCTCAGCCAGCCCGTGCTCTTCGTCCAGGCCGCCTACGACTCCGTCCTCAAGCCCGAGATGTCCGCCAGCATGGACAGCCTGATTCCGCGCCTCACGCGCGCCGAGGTCGCGGCCACGCACTGGGCGCTCACGCAGAAGCCCGCCGAGGTGAATGCGGTGATTCGGGGGTGGTTGGAGAAGGAGGGGTTGGCGCGGGCGAAGAGCGCGTTGTGAGGGAGAGGGGTGCAGGGTGGTGGCGCGCGGCGGGCGCGGGTGGTCCCGCGGCGGTCGGTAGCGACGCCGTTAAAAAGCCGTTTTTACATTGTCTCTGGTTAATTGCGCGACTCGTACTCAGATATTGCGCGGAGCTGCGCGCTTCGCTTCGTGCTTCGCTTCTGCTGTTATGGAGTCCACATACAACCGGCTCAGTACGGTCGCTTATCGCATCGCAGATAGCGAATGCGGATCCGATGTGCGGATTGAACCGCGGCGCGGAAGAATGTATAGCCAGTGGCACAATTGCACGGCGACTCGTGGCTCGCTGACGGGTGAACGGAGGCTCCGTTGGCGCATTGGTGGATTTGATACCGCGGGCAGGGGCGGAAGCAGGGCTCCGGTGCTCGATGCAGTACGGCGCACGAAGGAGTGCTAGGATAGGGAACCTTGTGTTCCGTAGACCGCCTTCGCTTCGCCTGACACTTGGAATTGCAAGGTCAAGGCCGCGCGCGCTGCTGTGCTGGCATGGTGTTAGTCGAGGACGCGGCTCCGTTCACCGCCGCGTGGTAAATGGTCAATGAGCGACCACGGAGGCTTGGCCCGGCTGCTGCTGAAGGTGTGCTGCTGTTCTGTACCTGAGCAGGCGAGGACAGCCCCTGACGCATAGCTTGTCGATTGCTGTTTTGGGTAAATGGTGCATTAGTCGTGCCGAGTCTGTCAGTCGGATCTGTCCCGATGTACTTGGTCGACTCGTAACGCTAATCGTGAAGGTACCGATTGTGATGCATGTAGGTAGATGATAATGCGTGTCGTATCCAGCCTGTGCTGTCAATATGTAATCATTCCTCGTAAAACATCGCACTGCCGCAACAGTTGTTGATTCGATGAGCTTGTGACGTTGAAGTAAAGCTGCGGTGCTGTGGACCCTGGCTCCAGTCGGTCCAAATCGCGCCTCGTTCCCGGAACCACTCAGTGTTCTGCCATGCAGCATGCATCTGTCGGCTGGCCTCACTTTATTGCTTTTGCCGTGCCGCTGCCACATTTGCACGACGGACGAATCTATCAGCGCCACTCTCGATAGATTGCGCACCGAAGATCTGTTTTCTGTTCCCAAGGCACACCGTCAGCTGTTTCATATGATCGTCATGTTGTCCTCATGGTGCATGAATCGAGCAGCATTTCACAGTATACCATGCATCATCTCGCAGACGATTGTCTTGCAGAAGACACATGTCAATCGTACGTCTCTGCGTTCACCCAGTAGTAGTTGCATTGGCAAGCACTGTTGTGTCATAATTCGAAGCTGATAAGCATGTGCTTGATCATGGTCCCGGGGATTTGGTACACATCGAACACTACCGACGATTGGCTGCACTCGGTTGAAATACCGCGAGCGTGCAGCACTGTCGCCCGAGATTGGACAGAACATGTACCATCTGAGTACTGCCGAAGGATCCGCTAAGGTATGCACAGTACTATGGGTAGAAACGTGCTCTGGAACCCTGGCAGCCTACACCGTTGAGGATCTTCGTGGCTAGTAGAAAATACGGCATGACTGAGGCCGTTCTTCGACTCCAATTAAAGTTCGTTGTCCTTGACGAATATCGCTGTGCGATGGCGCGACATTTGCTCACTGTTGTGACGATCGAGGCGATGGCGAGAGAAGGCGTGCTGCTCGAGACCGCCCAAGTCCAGTTTCACGGCTGCTGGAGAAGAGCGATGGCTGCATGCGACTATGGTCGATGCCGAATCCACGGGACGAGCCTGCCTTATCATCGTTCCACGGCGCTACTGCATCATCTGTTAGAGCGCCACGCCTCGAATCGCTGCTACTTCAGACACGATTCTATGACAACTGGGCGATGTGAAGCGTAGCCGTTATGCAGCTCCGGGGGTCAAGGCTGCTAATCCGGTAGAAAACGAGTCAAGATACGCCCATCCAATCACAGGCTGCTGCGGATATGACGCATAGACTTCCGGTTCGTCGAAATGGCGATCTAACTTCAAGTACAGACCAGCCGTGAACAAGATAGAGAAGAGAGTCTTGAGTTTTCCATGGCAGGTAGTCGCCGTGTGCATCGCAATGCATGTGCATTGAGCCAGGTTGGTCGGTCCGGCAAGTGACGTGGATCCTAGGTTCTCTGCTCTCAACGACACCTATCGCGCCAATGCGAAGGTTGTTGATGAAGCTGGAAAACTGATTGATCCTGGAAACCGTTAGTGTAAATTTCTACCATCAGGTATATCAGCCTCCACGCTCTCCCGTGGGGTAGTGCTCAACAACTGCCGCCTTCAACACTGTTTTAACCACCCTCCCACCTTCTCGTAATGGCTCCATCGGCACTGGCTGACCTTTACCCAATCCCAGCGAGACACTACTCAAAGTCCTCGACTGTGGTGGCAAGTGTCCTGCATGGGCCACGGGATCTAAGGCTGGTAAGCGTGCCGTTCCGTCGCGCATCCCACGCTGCCCGCTGTTCGTGGGGGGTTTGCATGGCCGTCTGAGACAGCGTTTTGACTGAACGAATAGGAGACTCGATCGCTCCCCGACCCCAGTCCTGGTGAGCTTCAAATAGCCATCAAAGCGACTGGTTTGTGCGGCAGCGATGTATCGTACTACAACAAATTCCGCAACGGTGACCTGCAGGCGGTCCAACCACTGAGCCTGGGCCATGAGTCGGCCGGTGTCGTGGTCGCCGTCGGCTCTGGTGTGCAGGGCTTCGCAGTCGGTGAGCGTGTGGCACTGGAAGTTGGCGTGCCTTGTGACAACTGCCGATCATGTCAGAGAGGACGATACAACCTATGTCCGTCAATGCGCTTCCGGAGCAGCGCTAAGTCGGTACCTCACTTCCAGGGTACGCTCCAGGAACGACTAAACCACCCGGCAAAATGGTGCCACAAGTATGTCCTGCATATCCGAACGGCTGCACAGCCTCAGCTGACAACCTTATCCAGACTCCCTTCGCATGTGTCCCTGGAGTCGGCTGTGCTGCTCGAGCCGCTGTCTGTGGCTATTCATGCGACACGGAGAGCGGTCGTCGAGCAGGGTGATACGGCTATTGTATTTGGTGCCGGGACTGTTGGCCTACTCACTGCTGCCATGGCTAAGATGTCTGGCGCAACGACAGTCGTTATTGTCGACGTCGACCGCGGTCGGATTGAGTACGCACTGAGGAACAGCTTTGCGCACAAAGGCTTTGTTGTTCCATCGCGCCAAAACCCAGAGATCCTGGGGCAGTTTGGCTCCGCAAAGGAGCTCGCTGCAGATGTCATGCAAGTCGCCTCGCTGGACGATGTCGACTTTGAAGGCGCAGATGTGACGTTCGATTGTACTGGAAAGGAGGTGTGCATGCAAGCTGGACTGTTTGTAAGTTATCCTTGCGCAATCCGACGATTGGCTTCTAATGCATAGCAAGGCGACCAGACCAGGTGGCAAGCTCATCATGGTTGGAATGGGCACTCCAGTCCAGACTCTACCGATATCCGCATCTCATTTAAAAGAGGTCGATATCATTGGTATCTTCCGATACGCGAATACATACGCGACTGGAATCAAGATCATCTCATCGGGTGTCCTGCCGAGTCTCGAGAATATGATCACCCACCGCTTCAAGGGTCTTGCTGCTGCGAAGGAGGCTTTTGACATCGCTGGAAAGACCACGGATAAAGATGGAAACCTTGTACTGAAAGTTCTCGTTGAGGCATGATTTGACTTTTGAGTCACCAAGATTGATACAATAGGTCGGGGTCCGGCGTTTGGGTGACTTTAGAAGCTGGAGCATTAGGAGATACCATTCGTTTGCCATCGTACATGGAAATAGCAGTAATGCAATAGGCGTTCGGGACAGCAATACCAAGGCCGATTCTTTGAGCCATGCAATAGGCAGTCTAATTGGGCGATTTCTCAGGTGTTGATTGACGATGTCAAGATTTCTTGTGTCGTGATAGAGACTAGAATTAGGAGCACAAGTCCGCAGCTCGACTAACACGCGCGGTCACGTGCAAAGTGTTGTGGGGCCTCGGAGCGCGGCGAGTCGGAGCTCGATGCAAGCTCCCCGCGGTTGCCTCCAACGCCGCTTACCACTACTAAAGCTTCGAAGCAACCACTGTCCTGCGGTATTCGCAGCTCAAATATCACACACAAGTCAACTATCGTGATCGCGAGCATGTCGGTAACTGCAGAGAACCCGCTGCTTTCAACTTCACGTGCATCGGACACCAGCCCCATCGTTCAACTCCATCCGCTTGTACTCCTCACAATCTCGGACTGTATATCACGACACACATTACGACAGCAGTCCGGGCCAGTGGTCGGGGCTATTCTAGGCGCTCAGAATGGTCAAGAAGTAACAATGGAGGTGGCCTTCCAAGCAAAGCTGAACACCAGTGCGGATGGAGCGGTCACACTTGATGACGACTGGTTCAGTAAGCGTGTAGAAGATTGTAAGTTGAGACGTTGTCATGCGCTTCCGCTATACTGACGTTCTGTAGTCAAGGAAGTGCACAAACAGCCTCAGTTAGACCTGGTTGGCTGGTTCACACTTGGCGCAGCTTCAGGGCCCGGTCCTCATATCCTACCGATTCACGAGCGCATAATCGAGCTATATAACGACTCGCCTATTCTCCTGTTGTTCCACCCCGAGAGTACATACACAGAAGCCACCGCGGCCGGCAAGCTACCACTCACACTCTACGAATCACTCTCCGAGAATGCACCCAGCGATCCCAACGATAAGGCTATGGACATCGATGGTGCTGTCCAAGCCAAAGCTATCAAGTTTAGAGAACTCGTATACTCTGTTGAGACTGGCGAGGCTGAGATGATCAGCGTGGACTTTGTTGCGCGCGGAGGAGGCAACGCCACCGCTGTTGAGGGCTCTGTCGAGGCTTCTGCTCCTGCAGCCGAGACTTCGAAAGCCAACGAGAGTGCAGGAAGGAAGGGTAAGGGAAAGCAGAGAGAGAAAGACAGCGAGAAGGATGCCCCCATCGATGAGGCGGCAGTGTTGGATGCGGACGATGAAGAGAGTACGTGGACCCAACCAAACGTTCAGTGTAGGATATGCTAACGAACTACAGTCCTCTCGTCATTGACAGCAAAGATGAACGCCGTCCGCATGCTGAGTCGTCGCGTCGCGCTCCTGCGCGCTTATCTCAACGCCCTACCGCCATCGTATCTCTCAGACCCATCTCTCGCACTAAGCGCGGCTCCAGATGCCAACCAAACGCTACCGCTGGATCACACCATTCTCCGTAGCATCTCGGCCACGCTCGCGCGCCTCAATATCCTCGCTCCACCAGATTCTGATGCGTTTACACTTGAATCCCAACAAGAAGCATCAGACGTTCAGCTTGTGAACCTCCTGGCATCTATCACAAACTCTGTATCTTCGGCCAAAGAACTCGGTCGCAAGAGCCATATTGTCGAAAACGCCAAGAGTCAGGGCAAAAGCCGGATGGGCAACATCATGGGCGGCTACGGCGGGCCGCCTGAAGGTAATTTCTTCGATATCGGCGGTGGTCCTGGTGGCTTAAGGGCGGGTGGTGAAAGGTGGTCATGATCATTACATCCTATTCCCCCTCGTCCGACCGTCCTGCATTGAGATATTAGCGAAAGCGACCGAGCAACTACCCTTAACGTCGCAAACACTACAAGAGAAGTATCATCATTCCGCTGGGCGTTTCAATTACAAGCATAAGAAGAATGATGATGGCATGAAACGCACGCGCACTTGAGTCTCACAATTGAAGATCCAGCAAAGGATTTCCCCGGTATAGATGGCCAATACAACCAACATCGGCTCGGCCCGTCGAGTTTCACCGGGGGCGACAGCACGTAGGGTCACCACCACCTAATGTTCTACCTACTTAGTGTCCTGCACTTCGTCGCAGAGTTGCTCCCAGCGACAGCGACGATACTGAAGGCAACACTGATCAGCGCAGGCAAAGCGGAAATTTCTCAGCATGATAAACCGCCAGTCAGGTGTAACAACGTAGAAACAACGAATACCATGACGACCAATGATGGTCTCTCGCTGCAAAGCTTCAAAGAAACTAAGGCCTTCTATTCTGAGTGATCGAATACGTGTTCATGCCCTCAAAGCCGAAAATGCTAACCGTGGGCTTCCATTTCTCCATGATGGCATAGGCCGCGGATGCGGTTGTACAACAACGCAAACAATGTGTTTTGACTACCTGGCCTGGGCCCTAGAGCCAGGTCTGCGGCCGGTTCTACTAGACCTTCCCGTACGAGAGCGAGGTATGGCAGCGGTACGCCCCTATTGGCCAGAATGTAGGTCGATAAGCACGTGAAACACCATTTGCTGCGCGTACACCAGCCGTTCCTTCGGGGTAGGATCTAGCGAGCGCACCGACACAATCTGGGGAAGAGCAAAAGGTGTCAAGTGTGAGACTCAACTTGCCGAGCGTAGGCCGACGGGATGGGTCCATGACGTCGTTCTTCGCGAACTTCAAGAAGTGAAGAAGTTCGGCTGCAGGAAAATAAGAAATTTGTTGAGTTTGTGGTGGAGCACAATGACGATGTTAGAGACGGAGGAATTCACGACGATGTTGACGTCGTGTTGCAGTCTGTGAAGCAGGCTTCCGGTCAGTCCCTGCAGATGTTGGCTGACATAGCGATCCCTTCTCAGTTCGGCCGCCCGCTCACTCCACGATCAGCTAACCTGTTCGAACCTCCACTTTGCCTCCCTGGGTTTACCCCCATCTTTCCGATGCTCAAACACGTTAAGCCGCGGTGTCGTACGAGTCAGTCAGTCCTTCCAGAGACGCCGCGAGACAGTGCCGCTGCAGTAGCCGCAGCATCTGCGCGGCCGAGAAGCAGTGCATTCAATGAAGCTCTACGTCAGGGTGTGTCCAACGGCATTCGCGGAAGCTGCGGTGCCTGGGCGTCAAGGCTGTGACGCTTCTCCGCGTTCCAAATGCGGTGAAGCGGCCAATCCGATACATTCTCGCGTGACGTCGGGTGCTGTGATTCGTGGCCTGACACTCTGGCACGCGGAGATGAATCTGGGTGGAGAGACCATCGCACAGCCTACTCGTGACATGCGCTTCCCCGCACGAGGCTCCAGTATATACTTTCATACACGTCCGCTGCTTGGACGATTTTGAGGTACACACTGTTTCAAGCGACCATCACACACGCCCAAATACACTCGACACAACCACTGTTCTTGGCTAAAGCGTTGAGCATTTACCAAGACGAAATCGAACATATAAATATCATCGCAACGAAAGCGTCCTCAACATCAAACTCCATCAACTCCAGAGCAACTATGCCTTTCTCACGATTCACTCCACTACTTCGCCAGAGGCTCTTCACTACATCGACAAGGTCTCGCCACGCTATTGCCATTGGCGATGTCGCAGCCGAGGAGCTAGCAGCAGCCTCCAGGGCTGTCCCCAAGCTTGGAAGGATTGCCAAATGGTATCTCCCCTCGATGGCCGTCGCGGCTGTGGGCATGATGTACATTCCAGCCAGCGTGTACCTTCCCAGCGAACCAGCCAAGCCTCGAACTGTCACTCTTGATGCTGCCAACCGTCAAATCGGCTACAGCATCACCACTGCACTGAACGAATCCAACCGAGCTGTCCATTTGCCCGTTGAACTCACCCAGGAGCAAAAGAACCAGCAACTCATGGATCTTTACGGCGAGCGATCCAGCCTCGAGGACATGGAGCGGGCTATCGCTGGTATGTCGGCCCGCACTACAAGCCAGAAAGACAGGAACGCAGCACTCGAGGCAGCGTACGGCGACAGGAGCAGCATCAAGGACCTTGAGAGGGCCATGCAACTCTACGAGGTCCAGTGATTGATCTTTATACCGAAGATGTAAGACGAAATCAACCACCAGCTTGAGGCTGAAGGGAGCACCTCACACCGTTTCTTTGTAGGATACAGGGTACGACGACGAGGAATAGGAGGATACGATGCGCGCAAGACGCTGCACGTTACACCACAGGGGACGAGAAGACCGTCACTGCAAAGTTTTGAACGCTCAACACCGACTCCTCGAGAAGTGACGGAGGAAGAACACATGCGATTAGCATTGGGAGAGAAAGTGCCAGGACAGACTGGAAATAAGACTGTCCTCGAGACAGCTACGAATTTACGAAAGCCATAAACATCCATAGCAAACATTCCGTATGTTCAGTAAAAACAATCAAACAATAACAATTACACCCGATTTTCGTGATAACCCCAAATCAGTTCCCCCTTACCATTCAATTTTCCACCCCACCCCTGACGTCGCACAGCCAGAATCTCTCCTGATGATGGTGGTCTGTCCGCTCACCCAAAGCCGTCGCACAAGCCGATTCCACCCGACCTCACCCGACGGCCGCGCGACGCAACACCACCAGAGCCGCAAGTCTGTGCTTTAGAATTTGAGCCTCCACATACCGAGAACCTCCGTCATCGTGTGTGCAGTGTGGATTCGGGGCGGAAAATTTGCAGGATCATTAGGAGATGAGATCATGGCCCTGGGGGTTCAGCAATTGTTGAGGCGTCGAGATTGGACGTCTTTTACTTTCTCCCGGATCGTGAATGGAGCGCAGTTTTTGTTTGCGTTCGCGAGATTGCTACTCCCCTGCTGGAATGGCTGGCTTGAGCGTTGCGATGTGATGCCTCTAGACACATGCCATGACAGTTGCTCAGTGGAACTTGCACAGTGTACCCAGTCGGAATGAGTGCGCGTACGTTGAGCATGATGGGCCCAACGTACGCTCAATGACTGAGCCCGTTACAGATTCGGGGGCTGTCTATCAACGTAGCTCGATGCGCCCATTTCCGTGATCAAACATGGTACAAGCAGATCACGTTGAGGACCTCCTCCGTCAGTGCTGCTGTAGCAAAGGATCTTGCGCTGATAATAGTGCACAACCTGGGCGCTTGTTGAGAGATAATGTCGAGCTACTGATGAGGTTTTCGATGCATCGGAATTTTGCAGACGAGTCATGATTGAAAGGGCAAAAAGCTTGT
This sequence comes from Boeremia lycopersici, assembly GCA_022609225.1. Taxonomy (NCBI): domain Eukaryota; kingdom Fungi; phylum Ascomycota; class Dothideomycetes; order Pleosporales; family Didymellaceae; genus Boeremia; species Boeremia lycopersici. Next base: position 89,813 of record JAGKPY010000030.1, read on the forward strand.
GCTAGCTTGACGGGCTTATAAAACGGCTACCATGACTACTAGGTAGAAAATGCTCTGGTCTACATCGCCTAGATAGACTCTTAGTTATTTATCAGGACATCGAGAAGGCTTTGGCTTTGGCTCGCAGCATTGCAGCCATAGAAGCTGAAAGGTCGTATATTTACACTTTGAATTTCGGTTCACATATTCAAAGGGGTCCTAAGACTGTTCACATGAGGTATGTATTGTAAGTATGTACTTCAATCACCTGCCACTACTAGACAATCAATTACAGTTTTCGTTCCAGACGCTGTCTTTTCCTCCTTCCCGTGTGCGCGGCGCTCGGATCCACCAAGTGCTCACGACTACTAGCCTCTCTCCTCCAGGGTATATGGTTCAGTCTGCCACTCAAATCTATTTCTTACATCAGGAAGTATGCAAAGGCACCGGCGAGACCAGCGAAGGCGATGCTGCCAGACATGTGTGAGGCCGCACCAGTCGAAGATGCCGGTGAGCCTGATGCAGTGCCGGATGGTGATGTCGAAGAGGCAGAGCTCTCTGTGAGATTGCCTCCTGTGCCAGCCTTTACAGTAGGTGATACATTGGTGCTGGCTTCAGCAGAAGCGTTCTTGAATGCAGCAAGAGTCCTTGGGCCAGTGGCACTGCAAACTGTGAGTATGGCGATACATATAATATACAGGGTACGACTTACGGTGGGTTGATCACACCAACCATACCATTCTGGCAGTGCTGGCCTTGTGTGCAGTAGAACCAGATAGGGGCTGAGGCGTTTGTCACTTCATAAGTGAAGGTCCAGTTCGCAACGTTCTGGGTGTCGGTGGTGGGCACAAAGCCAGACCAGAAGCCAGTGTTCAGAGGTGCACACGGAGAGTTGAAGGCAGCCTGAGCGATCGAGTGGTTCTTGGGCCAGAAACGGAAAGTAACGGTATCGCCCTCGGCGGCGGTGATTGTGTCAGGCTTGAAGACCAGGTCGCCGGTCTTGGTTCCAACGGCGACCTTGTGGTCCACTGCCAGTGCTGAGCCGGCGAGAGCGGTCATGGCGAAGAGTGTAGAGAACTGCATTGTGATTGGTTGCGAAGGTAAAAGTTTAGCTTGTTTGGGTATCGGTGCAAGCGTGGCGGTGAAACGTAGAGATTATTCCGTGAAACTAGAAGAGAAGTGAAGATAGCTGGGCCTGCCTGATGAGATGATTCTGCCTTTGAGAACATTTGAGCTGGTTTTATACCATATAAGAGTTGTTTGCCGCCGGGCTGAGCCTCTCCAAGATGGCAATATCGGCCTGAGTTGGCCATGGCGGAACGTCTTCGAGACTTCAGGCGTCGCGAAGGCATGAAGAATCGATGCCTTGCTACCTAGAAACTCGTTTCCAGTAACGCCTTGGTATGCAAGGAGGAGCTACGATTGGACACCTTCGCGGCAAGCGCCTGGATTAGCCACAGGTGCCTGGGCACAACACGCCCGACTGAGTTACTGCTGTGTGGCTGGTATCATGCCGGCGCGTACAGTTCATGGCTGAAATCTATTGTGTTTCTGCGAAGGGGATGAAACTTGATGACGGCTGTCGTTGGAGACGCGAGATGTATGGAGTCCCTCCTAGCGCGTTCCCAGAGCATTCCTAGCGCGTGAAACCCCACAATCGCCAGCCTCGCTGCTGTCGCCGTCCCGCTGACAGCGCAAGCACCGGCAATAACGGCCGTTTGTCGCCATGACATCTGAAGAACCGACTTGTTGACAAGGCCCTGGCATGTCGCAAACAGTGTTTCTGAGGGTGACGCTCGAATAGCGCGCAGCCGCACCATCAGCGCAATCGTACCGACCTCCTCACCCCATCACCAGTTCTCATCGCTATCATGCTGGACGACTCACTGCTCCCCACCACAGCGAAGATGCCGGTACTATGGGTACGATAAGTACGTGGTCGTTAGCTTGCATTGACCTAGCGCTCAGGTCAACACACGGTTTCGAGAAGAGCCCGTGAAAACACAGTCCATCCCAACAGTTCTAGGCCTGTCTTCAGCGGTGTACCCAGCTGCTGCACACACGCACACGGAGAGCACACTCGTCTGCTTCTCGCTGCTTCTACGATATGCTGACCTTCTTCTAAGCCGCTCGAGCACTGCCCTTTGGTAGTGCAACGTTACAAGCACGGTGCCATCGGATCCTGACGTGGACGCTACTCCCGCCACAGCCGGCAGGGTCCACCTTGAGCCTTCCCCTTTCAGCACTGGCATTTGCGGATTGACCTCAAAGATAACCTGACCGTATCCGCGCGAGCGAAAGCATCGCTGCCATCTTTATTGATCGCTGTCTAATATTACTTCTTGTAGAAAGTGCGGATGTAACCAGCCAACACCCACCCAGTAGCCTCGGACAATTCTCTCGCTTGTATAGCTCAAAGCAGACGAGACCCACTCTTACCCTGCCAAAAATATACCCGCCTCCTCATCTGCTCTCGTGTTCGTCGACGCTATGAGCTCACCTACTCTATTTGCCTTCAAGCTCCGCCTGCACACAGTCACCTGCGCCGACGGTTGCAGCTAGCTTCACGGTATCGTATTCCAAGCCATGGATCTCCCTCGTTTTCCGCTCATCGTTGCCGTGTACGACTGTTGCTATGACGCAAATATGGAATGAAGCTGTATACGGCAAGCGGAGTAAGTGAGTATAAAGTGACCGAGGCCTCAAGTATTAGACCTCACTATCAGCTTCGCAATCATCCAGCACCAGCTTCCTCAATCTCCATCACAAATCAACATCCGCTCAATCCTCTGCAAAATCCTCTCGACATCAAAATGAAGTTCTCTACCTCTGCATTTGCCCTTGGCTTGGCTAGCCTGACTTCTGCTATCTCTGGTATGATATTAAGGATGTATTGAGATGATGAGTATAACTAACATGTGCAGTCTCTTACGACACTGGCTACGATGACGGCAGCCGTTCCCTAGCTGCCTTGTCTTGCTCGGATGGCGCAAACGGCCTCATCACAAGGTTCGGCTGGAACAACCAAGCCAACGTCCCCTCGTTCCCTCGTATCGGCGGTTACCAGGGTGTTGCGGGCTGGAACTCTCCTCAGTGCGGTACCTGCTACGGCGTCACATACAACGGCAAGACCATCTACGTCTTGGCTGTCGACCACACTGCCAACGGCTTCAACCTCGCCAAGGCGGCCATGGACGACCTGACCAACGGCCAGGCGGCGGCCCTCGGTCGCATCGAGGCTCAGTACGCGCAGGTACCCACCAGCAACTGTGGCTTTTAAGTTGCCTTGACGGAAGATTATGAGCGACTCTGTATATTCCTTGGAGATGGAAGAGGCCAAAGGCCGTAATGTTTATTGCCTAAACAATGGGTTGCATAGCGTGGACATGCATTGACGATAATGAGTCATTCCTTACGAACGAAAATATATATACGAATCATTACATGCTTTTTACTGCACTGCTGTCCTTGGTCTCCTGATGACCACCTCCATGAATTCAATCAATGCGTACTCGTTCTCCTTTAACACTTGTAGAACTTCGCTCTTTGAGATGCTAGGTTTCGGCGTTCGCTTTGGAAATAGATATGAGACAATTATCTGGCCCGCAGTATACCTGTCAATAAGAAATTGGAGCACGCTCAAAAAATATGATGTCTGCTCTCTCTGAGGCTGTTAGTGAAGCTGTAATAACTCTTGGAGATATCATCAGTCTACTCAGCGCAGTCCGAGCTGCTCGTAACGATGTGCGTGAGGCGAGGTAGGTTCGATCGGAAGTGGTCGAAGGCTTGGTGTCAGCGCATAGGGGCCGATGTGAAGTGTGGGACAAAACTCGTCGGTCTCGGCTTATAAACCAGGAAAGTTCAGTCGGACCATGTTGTCATCTTCCTCCACTCTCAATCCCAGACTAGTAGTACCCTCGTTGAACAGCAGTTGCTGGAGCGTAGATGCGTGTGAAAGTATCTGCTCAATCTGCCAATCGTGCATGAAGGTTTACTTGACGAGACTGGGGGATTCTAGGCATGGAAAAGATTTAGCTTGACGAGAGTCAATAAAAGCACAAAGACCCCACATGCAGGTGTAGCCGTAAAGGGCGAGATACGTCGAATGCGCTGGAGCTGACTTGGCTCAGCTTGAGCTAGTGCTCGGGCAGGTTGACGGCGGAATCGCGATGCACAGCTACCGCGTTGCACTGGAATCATAAAACTACATGGGCATTTCTGCTGATTTCTATGGATAGTACGGTGATGGAGGTGCGCGACCAGGGTTCGTTATTACACAAAATGCTAGTTCCGCGCTAGTAGATAGCCTAAACTACCTAGCTCGAACCCCCACTTTTGTGTCGGTGCCGAGGACAAACAACGCTGTACTGAAGACTCCGTCTCACTCTCTGATTGTCCTTGAGAGCATGACGATTTCATGTAGATCTTTGTATCACTTTAGCGATAGCCTTAACTTCTATGAAAGTATTGGAATGTTGTAAATTTAAAGTCTTTCTTTATCATTAATGTTATAGTGCTTGCTGAAATGTGCGGACCCCCCTAGGATTGGTACGCTAGGCTGTGGCCTGCTTCTGATTGGTTGTCAACAGTGGTCGGCCAATCAGGAGCGGTCCTTAATGTGGTCTACCAGATTAAGGGGGGCCGTACATTTTTACAAGCACCGATATAAGGGGGACCTGTATGCTATTCTTGTTTAAGGTAAAGGGCCACCTTCACACAGACCCAGCGTGAGCCTCAGTGCTTTAATTCTTCAGGGCTACCATGATACAAGCACACGTGTAGGCACCAAGCACGCCTATTGAACGAGGTTTTCTCACGTGTAGCCATTTGGTGTTCTATTTGCCAGTTACACTGATCGCTCTGCCCGCCATGAGATAAGTCTGCACATCATGCATAGATACAAGAGTAGCCCACAGAGGTAGTTTGGATTTGCCACTCGGGGACAACACAGCAAGAAATGTCATAAGAACAACTATCATCGAATTTGCGCTGCTGGTACTAAGGTACAGAACTAGGTAAACAATAAAGAAGAAAGTCCCTTAAAAACACTGCGTAGAGGGTGTATATACCTGTTATTGCAGTAGGTTTTTTATACGTAGGAGCGGTGTTTCTAACACAGACTTATTGTTCTATATAGAATAATTAGAAGAGGGGGGGGGGCTTAATATAAGAGAGAAGAGAAAGAAAGAACAGATTACTAATTGCTGTTGCTAATTAGCTTTAGAGGTCTGCTGTGTAAAAAACGCTGTAATAATAGGTGATCTTGCATGACCACTAGGAGATTAGGCTTATTTCTTTGGTAGTCCTGTGTAAGTACGCTTTAACGGTGTTTTTTACACAAGGGTTATGCCGCAGTGTAGGCTTTGCTGCTGCTACCTCTCAAACATCCCGTTACTCCCAGCACGCTCCATGCTTTACATCTAATACTTCGGCCTTAAGCCTTCAAGAACGTGGCAGCCGCAACACATTGGTAAGCAATGCCTTAAAGGGTTCATTGGCAGTGTTCTAAAAGTGGGATTGGCGCATGTGACTATAGTTGAATGGCAACTGTAGCCACATGCGCCTTGTAGTTGATGGATTGATTGTCACGATACCACATGTGACGTGCAAGACTAGATTGCTTACAAACATAACAGACAAAAACTCGGTGTTGTATCTAGTGCTCAAATCCGATGCCCAAAGTACCGTTGAGATCTCTGAAGTCTCCCCTCAAGACCTCAATACCGTCCTGCTGCACTTCTCTGACTAGCGCCTCAATTTTTGGCGCCATGATTTCAGGTTCGAAACCAAAGTATTTGTATGCCGTCTTACTGGGCAAGCTCTTGCCGAACCTGCGCATTGATAAGGCAGCATCTGCGTAACGTTCCCAGCCATTCGCTGCATATGCTTCAATGACGACTGTAAGCTTGGCAGCCTTAGACCTCAGCACTGTCTGCTTGTACTCGCGAGACTGTTGCTCGAATAGGCGAGGAACAGGAAACGAGACAATGCGTGCAGTGAGATTGAACCTCTCTCTCAAAATCTCGCGAGTTCGCATTGCGTAAACCATTTCGGACCCAATTGAGATGAGTGTCACATCAAAGCCTTCTTCCTCCACCAAGACGTAGGCACCTTTTGCGAAACCTTTGCGTGACGACTGCTTCCACTGAGGCAAAACTTGTCGGGATAGCGAGATAATGCTGGGGTCTCGGTTGCTCTGATTGCGACCTCAAACGCACCAGCAACCTCCTCAGAGTCGCAAGGCCGCATGTAAAGAACATTAGGCATGGCACGATATAACGCCGCAAGAGCAATTGGCTGATGCGTAGGACCATCCTCTCCGGTACCAATAGGATCGTGTGTTGCAATGTGAATTTGTTGCAGCCCTTGAAGAGCACCCATCCGCACAGCAGGCGCAGCATAGAGGTAAAACATGAAGAAGGAACTAGTGACAGGCAGGAAAGTACCCCTGTTGAATGCCGCAAGACCGCTAGATATAGCGCACATTGCATGCTCACGGATACCGTAGTGCACGTAGCGTCCGGTATAGTCCCCATCTAAGCCACAAGCCGTGCGAAGCTCAGGCGACTGGAAGTCGACCTTCTTGTTATACGCAACATTGCAGGAAGGTGTCAGATCGGCGGTGCCGACCAGGAAGTTCTTCATGTTCTCACCAAGAGGGTTGCCAACAAGTCCTGCCGACTTGCGGGTAGCGGTAGGTTCCACTGGGAATTCTTCCTTCTTTGGGATGGATTTGGTCCAATCCTGGGGCATCTTTCCAGCGACACGAAGCTTGAACTCGGCTGCCAACTCAGGATAACTCTGCTCGTACGACTTCAAAGTCTCTAGCCATTCAGCCTCGAGGCGTTTCCCACGAGGAGCGACATCCTGAAAGAAGCTGTACATCTCGTCTGGCAGAACGTAGTGCTCATCCGGACTGAGGCCCGATGCTTTCTTGATTTCTCTAATATCGTCCAACCCCAATGCAGCACCATGTGTCGCTGGCGTACCAGCTTTCGAAGAACCAATACCAATTACGGTTCGGATGTTGATGAAAGTGGGCTTGTCGCTACTACGAGCAGAGAGTAATGCGTGAACTATGGAGCTCACGTTGGAGTGACCGTCCAGGATATCAATAACTTCGAAGCCGGTGGCTCTCATCTTAGCATTCATGTCTTCGCCGGAGTTGGCCACATCGGCGGTTCCGTCGCATGTGATGTTGTTGTTGTCGTAGATGATGCAGAGGTTGTTGAGCTTCCAGTGACTAGCAAGTGAGACTGCCTCGAGGCCAACACCTTCCTGGAGGCAAGCATCGTCAATCATACAATATGTCATGTTGTCTACAACTTTGTGACCTTCACGATTATATGTTGCGGCAAGGTGTTTAGTGGCCATAGCGAGACCGACCGCATTCGCGACACCCTGGCCAAGGGGGCCGGTAGTGACTTCGATGCCGTCGTTCTCTATCTCAGGATGCCCTGGGCAGATGAATCATACTTCTCGGAGTGGTATGACTTGAGTTGGTCGGCAGTCATCTCCTCCACACCAACGAGATGCATGAATAGGTACTGCCATGAGCAAGCGTGACCTGATACATGTCAGCTTTCGTGTTTGGTGTCCATTCCTTGCAGTCATGAGCTTACCGTTGGATAGAACAAACCGATCACGGTTAAAGTAGCTGCCGTTTTTCGGGGAATACTTCATCACATACTTATACAGTGCCACTCCAATTGCAGCCATGCCCATGGCGGACCTGTATCCTGTTAATACAATATCCTTGGTGCTTTCTTTTGGAGACTCTTACCCTGGATGTCCACCATTGAATTGCTGGCAAAGATCCGCGATGTATGCGCGAAAATGGTTGAGAACGAGACCATGCTGGTCGCACTTTTCGAGCTGTACGGCAGCGACTGCTGGGACACCGTTCACCTTTATATCGACAGGCTTGATGGGAAGGCTTATTGAGACCTCATCGTAATACTCGAGAGAAGGAGCCATTATGTATGTGATATGCAAAGTGGGCGCTGAACGGAAGGCGCTGATGTTGTTTCTAAGAGATCTGGCTGGTCTGTATTTATCAACATTGTCGCTGCTTGTGGTGATAGTTGCCAACAAATTCCAACGAAGCCGCAACGATCGCTCGATGCGACAGATGTATGCTCTCGAGGCTTCGAGAGTGTGAGACCTGTGGTTGGCGGTGCTTTGGCGCACATCAATTGGAGCTCGTCTCGAGCATTCCGGAGAGCTAGCGTACCGTCCGCGTCTTTGATTATGACCCCGCATCTCGAGGCGTGAAGTTGTAAATACTTGAGACATGAATATGTATTGCTTGAGGAGTACTCTAGGCGTGGGTATTCGGTGGGCCTGCGACGTGCATTGCGACGTGCAGGATAGTAGGTACGCAAGTGACTCGCTTCGAGCTCGCCAAAGGATTTGGCAGTGATGACTAGCCACCTCCACTCCATACCTTTACAAGGTCGTTCAAGATTGACCTTGAAGGGAACTTGCTGATATGTAATACTCTATCCAGAATCTCAAGAATCTCGGCCTGCTTCTCCTGACTGTCGGCACACAGGGCGGCTGCACATTATCAGCACAAACACCAGCAGCGTAGCAATTGCGAAATGCGACTCACCAGCATACACAGCTTGAAAGCTGACAAAAGCGCTAGGTAAATTTAGTGATTGTTGCGCAGCAGCGATTCCGCAAATCATGGTAGTGCTTTCGCGTAGCATTTTGAAGCGTGTCTGATGAACGTTCAGGCCTCCTATTGAAGGCTGATTAAGAACCATGACGATACGTGAGAAGTGGTACATTTGTATTGCGGCAGCGTGAGCAGGTGGATGGATCCATATCGGCGTAAGTGATACGGAATCGGAAGTTGACCTTGGGGTCGAGTAAGTGTTGATAATGCGTATTGGCTCGAAGGACTGGGGGAGACGCCCTTTCCATGCGTCTAACATCCGCATCAGTGTTGCACCGGCTTCGATATACTCTGTGATGTTCTGCTCTTTCGGAGTCGCTGCAAATTGTACCTGATATGGATTAGTCCTGTAGAAGCTTTTGGGTGTTAAGCACGTACACATTTGGCTGTAATGTAGATGATGCGTGTGGTGAGTTCCTCTGTCGTCAGTACGGACATCGACTTTGTCGGCTGATGTATAGTCAATGCTGGGCGACCTGTGCGAAAAGCAGCCCAAATATCTTGACGTAACCACGAGAACCAAACCGCGCGTTTGAGGCTATCATTTGATTCCCCGCTCGTGTTGGAGTTGCGTTGTATCCAGAATGCACCCCTGCATGCGATCAGCTAGCATCTACGAACACGTTGAAGTATAGCTACCTCAAATGGCGATCCCATGCAGAGTGATCAGGGTTTTCCGCCGTCCCGAACATCTCATACGTCGAGATCATGATGGCAGTAACCAGTATTTCATGAGATCCAGTGTACGTTTGGTAAAGTAAATTCTGTGAGAGATATTGCAAAGTTTCGAAATAGTACTGCTCTGCAAACTTTGCAGCGTTAGGTGAGAGACTGTGTATAGACGCCGGTGTATCTGGTGGAACATGAAGGGTTGCTTCGCTGAAGTCAGTGTCGGCTTGGCTTAGTGTGAGATGCCGAGCACCAACGGCCAGAATAGATTTCGACAACCCAACATTGCGTAGAGCAAGATGCGGCACTATGCTCGCAAAGTGGTTGAGTGGGTCAAAGAGATCTAGAATAGGTGCTACGACATTAATGTAGTGTTCGAAGAAGATGAGTTCATCCTCTTTCAGCTCGATGGTGGTACCAGTGTTCCAAGGCTCAGATATTAAATCTTGCGTTACTGACGCTGACCCATCGCCGTCATCAAGACCTGTATCTGGAGCAACAGACTGTCTAGGTGTCTGTCTACGCGATAGGCTTGAATAGTCAAAGTTCCAACGATTGCTGGGGTTTTGATCTTGCATGGTGTCTATGGCATCCTGAGCTAAGAGATCATACCACTCAATGCTGCATCATATTAAGCCTCTGATCCGCATGACAGTTCTGCTTACTCACGGGCCAAATGAAGGAGTCAGGGTGTCGCCGAATGAGAAGAGGCTGTCGTCTAAGAAGAAGCTGTCATCCGGAAGGGCGGTGCCTGCAACCTGCGGTGGATCAATACTGAACGGGATCCAGGACTGCGTAGGAATTGGCGCAGACGAGCTCAGACCACCGGATGGCACAGGAAGCCTAAGAGGCGCAACGTCAGGTCCTGGAAGGGGGAGATTATCGGGGACCACTGGCGCTTCTTCGACTATCCGGGCACTCAGGGCGCGGGGCCGCTGAGGAGTCGCCGACTTTTGCGGGTACTCGCAATCTCGTTCGACTCTCGTACAGTTATTACAGCGAGGGTGCGTCTCATCGCATTTCACTCTGCGCTTGCGACAGACAAGACTGAGGAATATTTAGTACGCGGTCTACAATGTGCTGCAAAAAGGTGCTGAAAGCATCGATGCTTCCATTCTAGGGTGACTTACCAGCCCGTTGAGGTCCTTAAACCACGTGATTTGGAGGGCATCGCGACACGTTTGTGGAGAAATGTTGAAGAGATGCTGATGCTCGATGCGAGCTGCAGGTTCCACTTTATGTAGCGACCGGGGTTAGCCGTAGTTCCGTGAGCAGCTACCCCGCTAGCCCCTCTCTCCGCAGCAACTCTCAAATTATTCAACTCTCTGTTTCCAATAATCGAACATGTACAGCCATGCTAAGTGTGATGGGTCGGGATCGTTGACGCCTCTCAGGCGAGTTAAAGTTGAGGTTGTCATGATGGGTCCTCTTGAACACATCCAACATTTTGTGCTTACGCGTCGGAATAGCAACAGTGTCTCAATCGTGATATACACGCGGAGAGAACATCCGGAGCCTAGTGTCTGCTACCGCTACTCAAAAGTCATGTTCCTTTTCCTGGTTCAATTCCAGAAGGCTTTTGCCGCCCATTTCCTCCAAGTTGTCTACAGATGCTTTCCAGTCTATACGAATGTTACTTGAAAACATCTACCGCACTTAACTCCTCTCCTGTCCTTCCGTAGCGCCCTTCTTAGCATCGACAGTGAGGAGAAATATGGCACCCCTCTTTCAAAGCACGCAGTGTAAACCGAGACCAAACGTGCTGGAGATCTCTGGATGCTGACTATGCAAATGAAGAAACCCAAAAGCTCTTCCACTTGAACGATCGAGGCAATAACAGGCCATGTTGAAACGATGTGTACCCAACCAACGCGCGACAATGACACATGAAGACCACACAAACGTCCGCGGAGTTTGCGTTCCAATATGCTAGTGATTCAGTCGCTTTACTGCTCTGTAACTCTGTTTTACACAAGTCTCACGTTGCACGGCTTCGTCCCGTCCAGCAATGTTTCATCCACCCATCGAGCGAGACCGAGTCTCCTGAAGGAGTACTCATGATGTCCGTCGCTTACAACAACGATGCCCATCACCGTGTCAATCATATTCTTCGATTGATGTAATTGGAAAGGATGCTCTGTAAGCGGAAAGATTGACTCGTTTTGAAGGACCAGCATGAATGCTGTCTTTATATCGACAATGTCGTCCGTAGTGTCCCGATAGAAGACGCCGATTTGTCTGAGATTTTTGAGCAACGGCTCAGAGTCCCTTTTGGGTACCTGTTCCTTGAGGAGCAGGGTCCGAGCAGGTATGTCTATCTTGATGAGATATGCCTTCTTCAAGTCCACATAAGCCCCTTCCTGAATCCCACCATACATGTAAGAGGGGTGGTTGGGTTTTACCATTGCTTGTTCAATCTTGACACCCCCGTATGCGCTGTGCAGCATCCTAGGAGGATTGTCACGAGGGTCAGAATAATCTTCGTACGGCGGCACAAGGCGTTGGCTGTCCTAGGGATGTAAGCTATATGTGCAGCGCAACGGCACTTTGGTAGGCCTACATATAACACTCGTCCCTGAATTGAAGCCCACGACCAACTTGGTGCTCTATAGGCATCATGTCTTTTTGCGTAAGGATCTGCAGATTGCCACATCAAAGCAGCGGGGAATTGGCTGCTCCATAGACCGGCAAGATATTGCGCCTTGTGCTCCTGGTACTGTTCTGCCACACCTGAAAGGGCAGGTAATTTGTCTTCGGACTTAGTGAGCGCGCGGATCGAGTAATCTTCCACGAGTTGAAGCCAACCTTCTGGATATGTTAACCCTTTCTTTTTCTTCATCTCAAGCCAGGGCAATTGCGCAGACGCCTTCATCTGCTTACATTCCCACAAGAGCTGACACTTGCCAAAGTGAATCGATCTCCTGGAGAGTTCTCTTTCTTGCAGAACCCAAGCTCGATATCTGAGCGGACTTTGCAGCTCGTCAGACCGACCCAATTTGCCGTCGTAGTCAGTTGTCCAGTCAGTCGGCTCTTTGCAGAAGATGCGGATGTATGGTTCTCCTGCACAACTTGGATTCTGGAGATCGAAGAAGGTGTTGTTCATCGACCTTTGAACATGAGTTTCACGATGACACCCACCTCGGCCATCAGCCGAACTTAAGGCTGCCAGTGTGCAGTAAGAGTTGCCGTACACCTTTGCCATCTTAGCGGCTTCTTCAACCCAATCTTCGCTATCATCTTGTATGATGCACAGCGAATCAATCCACAGATATCGCTGGCCTAGCTCCCGGGTCGACGTAACGGCATCGCGGAAGGTCTGCGAAAGGTCGCCAAAGGAAATCCGGTCTTTCCTAGACTCGATGTTCTTCGTTGTGGTGGTAATTAAGTTCGTCTTGCCCCAGCAATGGCTAAGCGTGAGATAAGTGGGTGCAGAGCACACATCGCTTATCAAAGATTGACTTGCAATTAGTCTGATATCCGAGCTTCTTTCGAATGCCCGTACGTCTAATAAGCGCGTAGGGAGGAAGGACGACCGATGCTTAGAACACTCAACATGCCCTTCTTTACACATGCGCAACCAATTCTTCATTAGCTCCGCAACATCAACAACTTCGTTTATGGACATAGGCTTGGAGACTGGTGTATCGCTTGCCTTGACCTCAAGTCCTTTGGCCCAGTGATCCGGTTGGCCTAAAGTACAGTAGTGTTAGCACACATACTGATTGGCAAAAGATACACAGCGCCATAAAAAGGACGTGTTACGAGATATACCTACACCACTCTGCAGGCATGCGGTAGAAGAAAGTCCGGGAGATGGTTTGCGCTCCCTTGGGCCCAACACCTAGCTCGATAGCCCGGTCTGGAAACGCTAGTGATCTACGCAAATGTAGCATTTCGTTCTTGCCGCAAAGCTTGTAACCAAATATCTCTTGCTCTCGACAGAACTGAGGGGAGTCGAGCAGAATTGTGCAGAGCTGACAGCCATTTTCTTTGGCTGTTTCCATATCCTCAAGAGTCTGAAGCTTGACACATATCTCTCTGCTATTCTCCTTAAGATTGAAAGAATGACACCAGAATTTGGGCGGAATAGATCGGCAAACGAAACAGAGATAAGGTGACATCTTCTGATAGCGCGAGTGGTAAAACAAACAAGATCGCTTCTGTATATGTCCTGAGATTAAGAAACAGTGTGGTAGGCAGTTGGGTTGAACGACGTGTAGCTGGTACCCATATAGACTTGACCAGTCCAAGCGCCATGCGTGGATATGCTCAGGGTCATTTAGTATATGCGGAAGCGCGGGGCTTGACTGGCCTCGTATTTCAAGGTTTTTGTGGGGGCCTTACCAGAAGTTTATTGCATGAAATTCTGTAACCGCGCGGCTCGGAATGATCGCCACAGCGGTCTCAACCCCTAATCTCAGACACCGTGGACGATGCAGACGCTGGTCACAATGCTCGCGCAGTGATGAGTAGCCCATTGACCTAGGCGCATATCTCCAAAGCGGCTCGTGGAGCACGTGCATAGCTGGGTTGTATGCATGTATATTAGTAGGACGAGAGAAGGTTCAAATACTTACCTCTTAGGTGTAATTATAATGAACTTTCGCAATCTCAACGAGGATAAGACCGAACTTGAAATTGTGGAGGAAGATCTGGATGGTATCTCACATACAGAAATCTGTTGTACACACGGTTGATGGTAACGGAATTATTTGAAACGTTGAATATGGGTCCAAAAACGTATAGAACTCGGCTGGTGCAGCAGAGCACGAACCGCCCAGAGAGAGCGGCTTTCAAACACCGCTGTCGTGCACCTTCGGGCTGTTTCTTTTGGCAACAAAGTTGCGGCCGATAAATTCTCCGCCTGCTTAGATCGACCAGAATAAGCTCAGTAATACAAGACTTACCAGACTTGGAGCCAACTTCACGATCATCTTCCCTCAAGATCTGGACGCATGGTAATGTGGCTAATCGAGCTTGTCTGTCTCACGATCCCACGCGTAGTTCATGAAAATTCGAGTAGGCTCTGCTATTCTAAAGCCCAAAACGGGCTCGCCAATGTTATGGTTTCAGCGCTGTGAATGCATGGTTTGTTTCGTCATACGACATCCAACGGTTACGCTGAACACTTAGTATATTTCGTACGAAGACAAGATGCGAACTTACTGTGGCTAGTCGGTGACCGAGTCTGAGAACTCGCTCTGCGCGTCGTTTTGTCGTGCTCGCCAATTCCAGGTATCTGTCCTCCTCGTCATGCTCCCTCTCGAACCACTTGGCCGGGAGATACTCCTGAGCCCAAATTAATCCTCGAATGAGGTAGTCCTCGGGAAGTGGTAGTTCGTCCTGATCCTGCGTGTCCTCATCCAACGGAAAGACCGACTGGAAGACGGAGGCATTGACTTGAGAAGGTTGACTTAGTTGGTTTTCGGTTTTGACTAACGTATTGAGGAATGCGGCGATATCGGACCAAGGAGAGTTGTCGAGAAACTGGGTAACGTATTCAACAGACGCGAAAGTGGAAAGGAAGGAAAGCATAACGTGTACGTGTGGGAGAACATTCTTGTCGCCAATGCGGCGAAGGACAAGGGAAAATGTATCGTTCGTTAGGCGTGTGGCTCTAACGAACGCTGTGTCGGACAGGAGAGTGCTGAGCTTGGACACTATCTCTTCTTCAGGAACCCTAGGCTTTTGCAGATCCAGATCGGGGGGGCTCGTTGAATCACGCCTTTTAACCTCATATCCAGGTTGCTTACGCTGCTCAGCGCGTAGCAGAAAAAGTTGTCGGAAGATGTTCATGTTGAAGCCATAGTCAAACCACGACGCGATGTTCGTCACTGCGGTATATACACCTTGTTCTTTCCACTTGGCTGTAACTCGACCGATATGGTTGTCGAGCTGGAGAACGTATTCCTCTCGCGCTGTTTCGAATTTCCCCGAAACATCTCTTTCGAAAGTGTAGGCGTGGGCCTTGATGAAGCTAGCATCGATGGGAAGCGCAGTCGACATGCTCGATGGAGACCGCCCCAAGACAGGATCAAACAAGGTCATGATAGACTCTCGAGCACTGGGAAACGGCTCGACAGAGTTAAGAGATCTCGCGTAGTAGTAGATCTGATGAAGAGGGTTCGGCCGAGCAAGAATTGCAAGATGATGGTACAAGCGGCCAACAGGAGGATTTCTGTCAGCCGCTTTCATGTACCAAGACCTTGCCACGTTAGCCCAAGTCTCCCGATCTCTGATATCCTCATCCTCGATAGCCATGCGGTATCGTCCTAAATCGCCTAGACACTCTATCCAAGTATCCTCGAAAGCAGGCACTGTCTCGTAAAGTAATGCCATCATCTGATAGGACAAATAGATGAATGCGAGCATGTAGTCCATACTCTCAGGAAGACGCTTGCGAAGTAACTCAAGGAATGAGTGAATTCCATGCTTCCACATCCGTGCTGGCATTGTATATTTCGCAGCCAATCGCTGAAGCGCTGGAGACGCCGAGGGGTGTTGAGAGGCCAAAAAGAAGTCATGGTGCTCATGTAGAAGAGTACGATGAAGGGCAATAAGCGCCTGCCAGTGATCAGGAGCCAACTTCTGATTCGCATCTTGTGGAGCAGCTGCCTGTGCTCGATCGACATGGATGCATTTCGTTTCCACCATGGTTAGGCCGGCATATATTGATTTTACTTCTGAACCAAGTTGCTCCTGCGATATAGGGCGACTGTCTGGTTGCAATAACAGCCCGGGATAACGGGAATCGTGTTTCTGTATTTCAAGTATTCCGGCTTGGCGAGGAAGTCCAGTCGATGACTGTGAGTTATCATTTCGTGTTTGCTTACCGGTCGACAAGATATGTTTCTGGTTTGAAGTGGCATCAGCCGACCTATCGCTCGAGTGTTCCGTGTTGGACCGGCGGGGAGATAAGGTGCCCTTTGTGCCTTGTCTAGGGTTATATAGGCGAGCGTCGTGACCTTTAGAGCGGGGTTTATTAGGTTCCTTCGTATAGGCCATATCCCTCGAATAATCAGGATCGGCAAAAGCAATATTGTCACCAGAAGGGGATCCTTTCTTCTGATATGTACGAATATCTGACTGAGCCCGTCTTTTCTTTCCTGAGGAGGGTGATGTCTGACCTTCTTTCCCTGAGTCCAAAGATAAACCAGCAACGTCAGGTGCACCTGTACCACTCGCAAATGCTTCTGGAGATTGCTTCGATTTTCTGGTAAAGCATTAGAAATATGCCAGCGCTGCAGCCTTCCTCTCTCACCTTGCTTTCACGACTGCATCTCGGACCTTCAAACGTCCTTGCTTGTCATCTAAGTCTTGCACCTCTAAAGCATGCTCGGCCCTTGTATGATCTAACAATTGATCCAGAGTCTGGAACATTCTGCCGTGATGATCATGGCCATACGGACAAGGCAAAGGCCCCGACAACCGGTTTTCAGCTTTGTGACTTGCTTGAGTTCGGAGTGCAGTCACAAACCGAGATTGGATATCAACTGGAAAGTCCATCGCGAGTATATGTGTTCAAGCGCCACAGCTCTGCTGTTCGTCCAGATGCCGAGCTTGCCGAACGATGAGTAGTGTAGAACAGCTTGATAGTCTTGACAAATGACGTAACATGGGCAAGCTGTATGTCGAGACTTTAGGGATTTGTGATGTATGTCGTGCTGAAGATAAAGATAAGATATTCGTGCAGTTACTGTTCAAGCCGATCCATTAAGAGTAGTGAGAAAAGGTCAGCTTAGCTTAGAGGCTTTGCTCCACTGAGGCCACGGACCCAGCAGTACGCGTACACGACTCACAATGCCGACAAGATGGAGCGTCCTTCATAAGTAAAGAGGACACAGCTCAGCCTTACCGTAGTAGCAAATGAGAATGCGCGGTAGTGAAGAGCCGCATAACCTGGTATTTTTATATGTTCCGCAAAATTGCGGACCATCAGGCAAAACAGGCAAACGTCCTGCGCGGAGCTAGGCAACAGCCATGCTGCACCGCAGTAAACCCGTTCTGCTAGCTGCGTAATTACGGAACATGACACGGCTCAGTCTCCACAACCTTGGAAGGGAACATTTGTGATAAGCGTAGCGAGCGTGAATAGCGGGCGTAGTGAGCGTCCCATTGCCTTCTTTATGCTGACTTTGATGTTGAGCCGCATCTCGGTGGCGGCTGAGTCGCCCCACATCTATTCTAGCGATACGAATACTTTCACATTTTGGAGACTTCGCCGTGCACATTCTTCGCTGATGTGGAACAGCTATCGTATGCAGAGCATAAAACGCACAGTGCACGAGCTCCTGAATCTGCGGATTCATTCCTACCTTTGCCTGAATCTGCTTGCCCAATGCATGCATCCAATGTCCTCGGAGAAGCAGACTGCCTTGATGGTCGATTTGCTGACTGTGCTTCAGACCGACCAAAGACTCAAGTCGATTGTTTGCAGTCTACAGCCATCTCAGCTTTGCAAGATCTGACTGTTACACCTGTCAACTACTTTCCTCCGGAAGAGAGGACTCTGTCTCATCATTCGCACACATACAGTATGCATCAATCCGACGCAGCCAGCCACGGTGGATCCTTCAGTATTCTTGACACAGACAATTACACACATGCGATCACACAGAACATTGCTGTCAGCTAAAACAGTCCGAATGATCATGCTGAGAGCACCAGTTGCACCGGAGACACACTCTACACCTTCCCATTGGCTTTGAGACAATGAGGTGCCTTGTTGTAGGGAGGTTACCTGGGCTCAACAAGCCAGAAAGTTTGGGATATATTGCGGGTCCGCACATACAGATACTGCGTGCCAGTGCGTGGTTCGTCGACACTTCATAGCTCCAAAGCGGAGTCCTGCGAAGTGTTGGCAACGCATAATGCGCTCCCGCAGGTTGGGCATATCTGTTGCCCTGTCAGCCTCCAGTTAGATATGACAACCATGCTGATATCCTTGGTATGGCTGTTTGTATGCGAAAGGGCTGGGAAGGAGCGCCCGTTGGCGAGAGGAAAAACAAGCAGCACTCTCGTCGCCGAACCAACTGTAATATAATACCCGGCCGACAAGCCCTTGCAGTTTTCGGCCACCGCAGCCTTCGCGAATTTGTTCCGAATGGTCTGCATTTGGACAGTCTGGCCTGTATCTGCGAGTATCGGCGCTATCCACCCGACCGGTACATTATAGCATAGCGAATTATCAGTCGTGTTTCCACAAAATTGGCTGCATCATTTAGGTACACTACACACTAGAGGTGAGTTCGAACCGATCAAGCTCAGCATTGTAGAGCGGCACCGAACCTGATCACGAACGTGTCAGCATGACGCGAATGCTGGTAAAACCACATAGAGTTGTTGCCAAAGACATACCCCACGGTGCATGCATCCAGTCAACGAATCTTTCAGCCCACCCTTTGGTTCGTCAAATGACCATCTTACATCGCCTAGCTTGTGATATAGTAAGAATGATGGCATTTTGCGCTCCTACCACTTAGAACTAGAAGGAGTATCTTCACTGACCAATCGTACTGGCCCATTAGGGAATGAGGTCAGTCTCTCCTCCTAGTTTGAATTCGGTGTGTACACCAACACATCTGATGCAAACCCGAGAAGTACAACACATTGAAAGAGCTTTCATACGCAGTGCAACTGGACGTCGCGTGTCTCATTAGTATCCCGACGCAGTCACACCACATTTAACGCGCGTTACCTGCAGGCGCAGTGCGATCCCCTTCCCTCGGAACCCGAATCACTTAAACAGATACAGGATCGACGGCATATGAAACCTATACAAAGCACGAGTAGGAACTCTAGAACGTTGAACGGTTCCAGGGTTAAGGAGCTAGTCTCTGAACCAAACAATCCCTGATCTGCCAACGAGTGAAATTCGCGATACCGCTTCTTGTCACAGACAAGTCCTCGAATCAGAGCTGTAGTCTCACTGTTTGGTATGTTCGATATGGAATCCTCCTACAACTTCGGAAGAGAGTAACAAAGGGGCTGCAACCAATAATGCTAAGCGAGCGCCTGACCAACAGGCAAACATTTGCCTTATCGCGGGGATCACAGCCCACTCTCTGTAACGTACCTCCTCCATATGAAGCCAGGTACGCCAGGTACTTACCGTTACTGCATGAAGGAAATTGGCCAGATTGTCATTGCCTGAATCTGAGTGGCTAAAACCAGGCAGATCCTTCAATACATATGCACCTTGCAATCACAGGCTTAACTCGTGTAAGAAAGAAAAGGGCAAAGGGCGTGCTTGTCATACGCACAAGGAACATTGCATTTTGAATCAGTAGGCAACGTGCACCTACGCATGCATCTTGCTCGCTAAGAGCCTGCGTTGCTCATCTCACTTCATCGAGATTGGGACTCAGTGTACAACACGATCATGACCAGGGCACATGATGATCAAAATTACCCACGATGTCGCAGAGAAGACCAAGCTTGGAGACACTTGTGTAGGACATCACAACTGTGGACTGTGAAGGTTCCTAGCGGTAAACTTTCCCAAGATCAAGGAAATGTCCACATCTCCATTGGCAAGCCCTTTGCCCATTTCAATTGATCCACATCGCTACTGCCTGTTTTATTATGCAGGTCTATTCATCTGTAGGAAGAATCATTTTCAGCTCGTTCAGCCAAATCAGGAATTTGCTTAACGATAAGCCTATCTGTATAGTTTGATCTACAATTCAGTTTCGAGCTCTGGACTTGTCCTATTTATTCTTTGTGGGTACCAATACTGTCCGGCTCGTATTTTCCTAAGATACCTTACTGTCTGGCACGACAAATCACTCGGGCACGAATGAGTAATTGGGAAATAAGAAATCCCTAGAATAGATACATTTCGTCGTGAGTCAGAGCTAACATGGTAGTATAATCTACCATTAAAGGAAAAGGGTAACTCCGTTAGGCGCACATGTCAATTCTCACGGACAACGACGCGAGGGTCGACAAGAACTCTTGAATGAGTATATGGTCCTTCACCGAATTTCTATTGAACTGGAAATTCGAGAGCTTGGCAGGATATACTGTTCAGGTAAAAGCTGCATCTCACCGGTGTCAGCACCTGATCACTAATACCTTGCAAGTCATTGCTGGTCTAAACAAGCCGTCTTGTAACTTCGAGTTATTTAGATAATAGCCACATGATACTGCCCATCTGGTAGTTGTGGAGCAATCATCAAATTGGGGTCCTTCAATGACTCGGGCTTGCGGCCTCCGGGACCTGAGACGCTTATGCTGACGCCCCTCAGCCGCATTAGTACACAAGAGGCAGGTTCAGCCTAATTTCGATTCTTAGTGATGACCGCCTTCTATGCTTACTTCCTAAGGGTTGCCCAGTGGTATGACGATCAGCTGAATATCTACCTAGGTAGGTATTGAACTTCGGTGAAGAACTGGTGACAACCTCGTGTAAGTTCAGCTGCAAGTCCTTGAATCTGCATCATCGTCATCATCCGAAGCCACATTAAATTTGCCTGATGCAACCGCTTGATTGAATGCTTTGATTGAGACAACTGAGCGAAGGATGAGCCTATCGAAGTCTACAGCTCATGCACCCCGTGTCACCAGGTCGGCGATAAGATCTCCCAACAGGCCGTTTTTCAGAGACTTACAGGCTCTGAGTACCGATCTATGCACAAAGTTTGCACTGCACTACCTAGTGTAAACATGAAGTGAAGATGCTGTCGAGTGTGGCTTACATGTTTGGGTGAGGTTGGAAGCTACGAGGACTATTGTCCACGAGGCTGAGGAACTAGCCTTGAATAGGTAGAGAGTCTAGATTGAGGACTACGCACGTAGGGGGGCCAAATTGGCGCAGTACTGTTCATAGGTAGGGCTGAAAGTACCACCCTAGACCATGCCCAGGTGACGTTCACATGCAGATATCTGCAGAGACTCTGGTCTTGAATCTTTTTTTTAATGGATGATGACATGCTTCTGCTATTAGAAACTCTCAGGTAGATGCCTTCTTCTTCGCCGATCAAGGCACAGATCTGGTCACTGCTCAGTCTGTCCTTGACCGACGACCAAGAGATAAAATTTGACATAAACTCCGAACCCCTCAGCCCCCAATCTCCACTTCGCATTGCTTTATTTGTTCAGGTGATGCCACCATACGCCATTGTCGCTACAGTTTCGTCTGAAGATTGAGAAATGGTTCTCTGCGTGTTGAAGGGGTCACACCTACGATCATGCTTGCTATGCGGACCTTGCTGCAAGAGCATCTAGGCAATTGCCTTCGGGTAACTTCCAATCCATGATTACGGGTAAACTCGGCTCAGATCATAGGCATCCCACATTGGAAGGTCAAAGACGTATGGAAAAAGTAGGGACGCGAAGGAAAAAGTAATGTCTACCTAGGTACGTAAGTCGTAGAGCAAGAAGGCAATCAACCATCCTAGTAAGACTAAAAACATTTTGGCAATTACCGAGGCTTCGCATTGAAGTCGTATCAAGTTGTTTAACGGTATTAGACCGATACGCACTTGGACATGGATGGTAAGGCTAAGCTAGCTAGGTATCCACATGACCTGCCAACGCAAACCGCCACGCCGCCTTTGTGTAACACATCAGACAGATCTCGCGCTTGTCGCGTGAAGATACGATGCTAATCACTTGCATGATCTCGGGCCGCTCCGCAAAAGTGACTCGCGTCCGTGCCACGAAGGTCCTTCTCAGCTCCCAAGGGTGCATCACGCTAAGGAATTGCTTCACCGGTTCGAGCACGTTCTTAAGGTAGCGGAAAGCGGGCACTATTCGACCGCTTCTTTCGCAAGACTGAGCCTAGAAGCTGCACAAGTGCACGCGCATGTTGTCACGCGTAGATGTTGGTTGTCTCGGGGCGTTGCGCCTTGCGTGCAATTGAGGCTGAGGACTTGCGTAACCTGCCTGGGGTGTCAGACGATGTCAGTGGCTGGGACTGCAGCCTTTTTGACAACTATTTTTATGTTGGTAGTGTGCAAAATCAGCGTCAGACGTCGGTGAACGAGAATGGATAGTTTCGCAATGTTAAAGACAATAAATGAGTCGGAGTAGCTTAGTGTATACAGACCTCTGCGTCGCCTTGCGCATGAAATCAAATTTCCGTCCAGCTTAGTCTTACCATATGCTTCATTATCATCGGGCTCTGCCTCTGTGTGTTCTCGTTGTGGAAGCTTTGGTCTTGGAGGCTATGCTCTGTTGCGTGTGCCGTGTTGTCTTTGAATATTCAAACCTACCAAGGAGGTGCCCGTCCTAGATTCAACGATCCTCGTATTCTGATTTGGCGTTGTAAGATTGGAGTACTTCGTAGTAGGACTCGTATTGTATATTCAGCCGAACAAAGACGATTTCTGAATCGTGTTTTGTTGCTGAGGACAGCAAGGGTCCGAAGACTAAAGCTAGAAAAATGTTGGAGTGGATTTATAAGGCGGCAACGAAAGCTGTGAAAGCGTCAAATGTTCGTATTAATCTCCATTCATGATTTCGAAGCCCTAGAAGATACTAGAAATATGCCCAGTGTACTGGGACTAGAACCAACTCCTGGTCTGGGGTCGATTTGTGGGGTCGAGTTATACACATGTATCTTCGTCTCCGTATGTGGTTCAAGCGGTCAGGCTGCTAGACAAGGTTGCAATGCTTATGATGTTCAGGTAGAGACCAATTACTATCACGTGTGCCTACTACATGACAAGCAATTTTGGAAGGTTGCCTCGCAGTAAGGACCGACATACATATGTATTCTGAGATCAAATCTCTCCAGTAGCAAATCATCTGGAGGTAAGACGGAAGGACGTACTTGTAATCGCGAAGAAAGGTTTTCTTCAGCTCGTCATGAAGACTCGCAGTACCATAGGAGTGATTTTAGGACACAGAAAATTAGTGCGGAATTTTCGATATCTTTCAGTTGAAAGGACATGAGAGACAGGATTCAAAAGTACGATTTGGGAAAATTACCAGTTGGATTGTGCGATGAGGCTGTTGTAGCAGCGCTATTGAACTGCACATGACGTGTGGACGAGGTTGGACTTGCAGCCTAATTGTCTTAAGTAACACAAGTCCTGCTCTTCTATTACTTACATCGTCCGCGACACACACCGAATTTCAGCGCCAATTCTCTGCCAGGTCATCGCATACGGAGAATGCCCAAGTTTTTTGAGAGAGCAGCGCGACACTCTCCGCACCTCTGGTATCTGCAACGTTAAATCGATAGCTGCAAGGGCGCACAACGAAAGTTTAAGAAGGTGCAACAACGGTGGCCACAACGCCAGATCCTACACCGCGCAGGTAAACTATCGGGAAGCTGGGACAATTTGGACCTGAAGTGCTCAAGAGACGCATGCTTTCAGCCCCACGGGGGAACGTTTGACTAGCGCCGGACATAGAACGCGGCCGGACACCGACGAATGCGAATGTAGTTGGAAATCACCACGTCATGATGGAAACCCATTGCATTTCCAGGCGCAAGGAACCACGGTTGCTAGCTTAGCCCTAGCGGACCAGATGTCGCGGACGAAGCTTTAGCCTTTTCACATCTCTTATCAGTTTTGTCCTTTAGCACAAGCGTTGTGGCGCATCGAAGCGTGTCGGTTTGGTAAGCAACATTGCAGCGCGAGTTTCGGTGACAACTACACCAGCCCCACAACGTCTGTGATGGTGTAGCACGTCCTCTTCCCATTCCAAAAGTGCACATCTGGGAATCTGTTCTAATACATTCGCCGCAGTCCACAATAGCGATGCTTATGCAGCAGTAGAAGACCACGCCCTTCGAAAACCCCTGTACCAATCCAGCGCACCCCATCAATATTCACAATGGCGGAGAACGTAGATGGTGTGTTCGTCGATGACAATGACCTCGATCGGACCTTTCGTCAACGGCCTGACTCCTCAAGATCAAACGCGAAAGTACCGCTTCTTGTCCATAGCAAGCCAGGCAAGAGTGGCGCAAGCTCGCCCGGACTCGATAGCGACGACGAGAACGCACGACTCCTAAATCCCACATCGATCGATTATCAGACTACAAACAACGATGCGGACAAGGATGATGAACCAGAGTGGTTTCGTGAATTCCGAGGTCTTCCCTGGTGGAAGCGACCATCGATCTACTGGCTCTTGCCGCCCTTCCTTCTGTTTACCGTAGCTTTTGGTGGCGTTGTGGTGCCTAAACTCAACCTGATAATAGATCTCGTGTGTGAGGAGTACTATGCTTCTCTTGATGGCAACGGCGATCCTATCTCAAGCCCCATGGACCCAGGCACAGACCGATGCCGAAACGACGCCGTATCCTCTCGATCCTCGTTATTCCTCCTTTACGGTAGTCTCTGCTCCGGAATACTGGCCGCAATCACAAGTCCGCAACTTGGTGCGTTATCAGACCGGTTCGGTCGAAAGACTTTCATGGTCATCAACACGTCTGGTGCACTTTTCGGAGAGGTCCTCACCATCTTAGCCGCCAAGTTCCCCGAGACTGTACACGTAAACTGGATCTTAGTCGGCTACGCGTTAGAAGGTCTATCTGGCTCATTCATTGTGGGCATGGCTTTGGCACACTCCTATGCAAGTGACTGCGTGGCGCCACAGAAACGAAATGTCGCCTTCGCATACTTCCATGCCGCCTTGTTCGGTGGTATTGCAGTTGGGCCTGTTGTGGCAGGTTACATTATCCAGGCCCGCATGAAGTACACGAGCAAGATCGACGCTGTAGTCTTCATCTTCTATCTGGCACTTGCGGCTCATGGCCTTTTCATCATGTTTCTTCTTTTCTGTATTCCGGAGTCGTTGAGCAAGTCACGCCAGGAAGCTGCACGAGAGAAGCATAGGGAGGAGATGGAGCGACTGGGCCCAGAGTCAGACTGGATCAACCAGCTGCGACACATCAACCTATTTCGTCCGTTGAAGATCCTCTGGCCCACCGGTCCCGGCTCATCTTCTGCCGTTCGATGGAACCTGATTCTCCTTGCTGCCACAGACACCATTATGTTCGGTGTCGCCATGGGCGCCATGGGTGTGGTGATTGTCTATACTCGACTCCAGTTCGACTGGCAAACACTCGAATCCGGACGTTTCGTCAGCATAGTCAACGCTTGCCGCGTGCTCGCTCTTCTTGGCGTCCTCCCTCTTCTTACACGCTTAGTGCGAGGCAAAAATGGCTCTATGAAGCAGCGCAGCACAGGCACTGATCGATTTGATCTGTCAATCATTCGTGCTGCTATTTTCTTCGATACACTGGGCTACGTTGGCTATGCGCTGGCACCCAGTGGTACCCTCTTCACACTTTCCGGAGTTGTTACCGCTGTCGGAGGTATTGGTTCGCCAGCACTTGGGGCAGCACTGACAAAACATGTCCCGAATGACAAAGTCGGCCAGCTGCTCGGTGCGACTGGACTGTTACATGCCATCGCCAGAGTCGTTGGACCCACCATTTTCAATGGCATTTATAGTGCGACTGTCTCAGGCTACCGACAGACGGTGTTCGTCGTCCTGGCCTCAATGTTCGGTCTGGCATTTTTGTGCAGCTGGTTCGTACGACCTCACGGTAAGATCCCAAGTAATACGGTTAGTAGGTGGTTTGCTAATCAAGCATAGTTCACCTTGAAGATACCTCCGAGCACACAACGGGAGACCTCCCTGCGGACGCATAGCATACCGGCCTTCCTTCTTCGGCGTAAAGTTCAACATTTCTCGAAGAGCGGTGGCGTTTGGGAGAAGATTTGAAATATTGTACACACATGATATCTTTGGAGATGAAGGTAGTGCAGTGCAATGTATATTTTACGCAACACTGCAACTATTCACATACATACGTACAAATATAAACATCCTTGGAGTTCAAAAATCATACTACCCTTACATGAGTTGATTCACATCGCTGGCATGACATTATGTTGGACGGAACACGGCAGCAAAAAGATCGACACCTGTGTGATTCGAACACACGCTCCCGAAGGAAATGCCTGGCTATAGATAGCAGGGCATCGCGTTAACCACTCTTTGCTATGTTAGCTTGTGGTTCTTCTAATGGAGGTGCAGAAGTGCACTTACCCGCCAAAGTGCCATGATTGGTTTTCATGTTGATGAACAAAATGGCAAATCTATAATTCATGTACTATTGTTTTTGAGGGCTTTAAGCATATTTCCCATTGCTGTTGTCTGACTATGCATGGAATGTGGGTCCTGTGTTCGGCGGTAACCTATCCACTTCCGAAAAGTGCGGGGCCATACGTGATCAGCTTGCAAGCCTATTGAAACTGGCGGGGCTTTGTACTGCTTGAGCTTCAGGGCATGCTGCAACAACGCACCGACTTCTTTCCAAAGTTCCGTATGGAGATCAAATGCCGGCTCAACCAGCTAGCTTAGAACGATGCAACATCTCCTACCTGCCCATACAACTTGCGGTACCGTCAGTTTGTCTCGGATCGTCTGGAGAGATTCAACCACATGTGTCATACACACTGCACCCAGGCATGTCTGATCAGCCACTTGGCACTTTTGTAGGATCCAAACTATCGCTATCGTAGCCAAGAAGCCGTAGAAATACTGCTGAACGACTCTTTCGACAAGAAAGATTCCTACTCGATGGTTTGGCCTCTCAAGCAAACCTAGTGCTTGCATGGCTCAAAAAATCTCCACGCGCTTGTGATCCGAGAGACTGAGCGTGTGTACGGGATGCAAGAAGTCTACTTCCAGAAATGCACATCTGGCCTGTACTGGGGATTTTTCGACACTCGCGAGATTATTGCTTGTCTTGAGAGTAGCATGGCCGCAAGATTGGCCGCAACGGAGACCACGCACCTCGTAAGAAAGCAAAGCGAGGCCCAAGGAAGCCCGCTCTCTAGCCTACTGCTATCTGAGCTTATCATGTCCATGGGCATCTTCTCACACATACTCGACATACCTCGGACAGTATCACTCCCATCTCTTACCATATACCACTACTAGACTGCAGTTCTGAAGTTCTCTCTGCGTGTTCCCCGTTGTTCAGTTTTCTGCAGCAAACGCTGTCACCCAAAGTTGTCCCTTATCCACAGGCTTTGCTTTCGTTTACTATCGTCGCGTATGTTCGCGTACGTGTTCCTTTGTCACATAGCTACAGATCTTTGTGATGGTGTCTACGAGTGAAGTGCCTTATTATAGCTATGTGCTACACAAAGCATACTCTGTTGTTCTTTACATGTCTCTATTTCTTCCCCTTACCCTTCTTCTGCTGCTGCTTCTTCCCTTGATCTTTCTTTACTTCGACCTTCTTCTCCTCGGCAACTGGCCCGCCTTGCGTCAGGCCTTCCGCCCTCTTCTTCCCCTTCCTGCCCTTCGGCCTGTAGTACGTGCGATCGCGCATCGGCAGCCATCGCTCTGCGTCTATCTTCTTGTTCGCGTCGTAGTCTTTCGGCATACGGACCTTGCGTAGTCGCTTCGACCGCGATGCAATGGTCTTTGTAGGCGCAATGCTGCGCTTGCGTGCTTCGGAGACGAGGGCTGTGGTCGTGGGGACGCCGGCGCTTTCGAGGGCCGCAGCATCGATATCAGCGATAAGGCGATTCGCCTCCGGAAGGTAAGCGAGCAGGTCGGCAGGGATGGAGGTGGGGTCATAGATGCTCTGTGCGGCGACGAGGCCGGCGATGGCAGTGCGGTCTTCGTCATCTTGTTCATAGAGGCTCTGGAAAATCGCACCTGCTGCTTTGGCGTTCTCGGGATTGTGTGTATCGAGCAGTGCTGTGCCGGCTGCAACCATGAGAGACTTGGACGGCGCCTCTGTTTTGGATTTGTGCGGCGTCCTCCAGTATTCTGCTGCCTTTACAAGTTCGGACTTTGCTGCGCCCGGGCGCCCTTGTTGTGTGTAAAGGGAGACAAGCGATGCAATCAGACCTGGTGCAAACCGCACATCGAGATCAGACGCGGACCCGCTTTGCTCGAGACGCCTGAAGAACGACTCCAGAAGGTGAGTGGCCGCAGCGTAGTTGTTGGTGAGAATGTAGAGGTGGGCAATTGTGAGAATCAACCCGACATCGTTAGGCCTCTTCTCCAACAGAGGAACGATTTCCTTCAATGCTGCCTTCTCAGTCTCGGCATTGCGTGTATGAGCTGCGGCATTGATGACACCAGCCATGTTTACAGCGGGCGATAAAGACGGAGATGGCGATGCCTGGATGACCTTTTCAGTCGACGATGCTACGCCAGCAGTCTTTTGCGAAAGGAGCGAAATGACGTATTCATTCTGTTGTAGGATGTTTGCCTGGAACGAAAAGTGCTGGTTAGTGACTGGCGGCTTCGGCGATGAGTGGAAGAGGCGATGGGATAGGTATGGGTTCGAGTGCTCCTTCGATGCGGCAATGCTGTTGACTTGTGCAATATAGCGGACGGAGAGATCCTTGATGCTGCACAGCGTTAGTTCTGAACGACAGCCGACTGTCTTCGGTACTCACTCAGCAAGAGGGATGGTAGCCGCCAGCTGTGCAGCCTCATCCAGTTTGCCCATCTGTGTAAGCACATACACCTGTTGCACAGTGATGGGCAGTATCTCCGCCTTCTTCTCCTCTTCAGTAAAGTCCTCAACCGCGTTGCAGAGGTCCTTGGCCCGTTTGAGGCACACCTCTCCCTGCGCCAGTTCGCCGCGCGATATACTTCCACATGCCGCATTGAAGGCTGTCTCGAATGCCTCGAGGTCTTCTCTCGTAGGCTTCTTCTTTTGCGCGAGCTCGCCTTGTCCTGTCCATTCTAATTGAGCGTCTACGGCGCCGGAGTTGATGTTGATGTCAAAGGCTTCGTCTTCGACGGGGTGGTTCGCCAGCTCTCTGTACACTTTCGCTGCCTGCGCGAAGTTCTCTGACCGGTATGCCTGCATCTGTCAGCCTCAGAGCTTCCATATCTTTATCGAAGCACATACAGCTTGGGCCAGGATGTGCTGTGTTTTGCGATCCGATTTGGCACCTAAACCCTGTGCGACTTGTACAGCTTTCGCTGCATCACCGGTCTTGTACAATGTATAGGCGTAATCGAATTGCGACTTCTCTTGCAGCTCCTTCACGTCCTCGAACACCTTGAGCGCACCCTCGAAGTCATCTAGATGTAACAGCGCGATTGCCTTCACGTGCTGAGCCTCGATATCATTCTTGTTCTTTTTGATTTCGGCGTTGGCGGCTCGAAGAACCTCGTCGTGGTCCTCAATGGAGGCTTGCGCAAGGAGCGCGGAAAGTGGTTTTGCCATTATTATAGTCGCCGCTTATCTATCATCCATCGGCGACGGGATTGTGTGTTCGGCAAGGGTGTAGTGGCGCTGGCGGGGGTTAGATGCGGAGGTCACAGTGCAGCACGCGGGGAGATGAGGTGGGATGTCGCTAGCTGTCTCTTTGATGTGGCTTGTGCGCATGAGCTCCCTGATGACATTAAGTACCGGTAACTTGCAGTGCAAGAGCTGTTCAAACATGATTCGATAGATGTCTGTATTTATAGCTACTGAAGGGCAAAAGAACAATCCGTGGCTTTCTTCATGAAACGTCTTCCTTTGCAGTTTTATATTATCCAACGCCGAACGTGAGCATTACTCTAAGCACACCATCGAACCACGACGCCAGCGCTATGCAATAAATCAATCAAACATCCTCAAACTCGTCTTCTTCACTTTCTTCGCCACCATTGCCGTTCGAGGCTGGAGTCGCAACATTGGAGGGTGTCAGCGCCGCCGATGACTCAATCTTCACTCGCTTGGAATCTGGAAGCTCACTCGGGGTACCCACAGCCACATCCTCGAACTCGTCGTCATCTTCATCTTCGTCGTCGTCGTCGTCTTCCTCTTGTTCTTGTTTGCGACGCTCAGCCTCAATCTGA
This sequence comes from Boeremia lycopersici, assembly GCA_022609225.1. Classification (NCBI taxonomy): domain Eukaryota; kingdom Fungi; phylum Ascomycota; class Dothideomycetes; order Pleosporales; family Didymellaceae; genus Boeremia; species Boeremia lycopersici. Next base: position 119,943 of record JAGKPY010000030.1, read on the forward strand.
GCGAAGACATCATCAAGATTTTGCGTTGAGGAGATGCCATCAGTCTGCTCCGTCTTGACGGCTGGCCCGCGTGTGCCATTTGTCTCCTGTCTGCTACCTGCAGCAGTCCCGCTAGCGTCCTTGATAACTGTAGACTGAGTATGCCACGATGGCAGCTGGTTCTGTGCGGCAATCTGCTCCTGGCGAGCTCTGTCTGCCGCTGCTTGCTTCTCGTTCTCTTCGGCTGTGGATGCGATCTGGACATTGATTTTCTCGGGCTCTGCAGCAAGACCTTTGACAGCTGTAGGTCTTGTGTAGGATGGGTCTACAACTTCCAGCTTCGTGCCAGGATCGATGAGTTTGTCGCGAGGCAGTTCGATCTTTGTGTCGACCGCATCCTTGCCCTCGATCAATGGGATCTTCAACTCGTCAATTATTTTCATCATATCCAGCAGTGGCTTGAACTGTTTATTGAACCTCGCCGGAGTGTCGTCGGCATCATGTTGGTTGCCCTCGTCAATTTCGTCAAGCGGGAAGTTGCACTTGAGGCACAAGAAGCCCGATGCCCGACCCTGGGAATCGGGGTTATCAAGTACATCCATCATGGTGTACTGAGACTTGCAGCGCTTGCACGAAAGCTCTGCTTTTTCCGTCGTTGGTTTTGCATCCTTGTTGATCCGCTCGTGCATCTTGTGAATGCGGTACTTGGTGGAGTCGATGGCACGGCGGTAGTCAATATAGTACCACTCGCGATTCGAGAGTTTTGTCGCGCCGTCACGCTTGACTTGCTCGGTGTAGCTGCGTCTGTCAGCATTCTACACTCGACTTTACCTCTCAGACTGTACATACGTTGTGCACAAGCCTGCCTCCTTCAGCCTACCGACCAGCTTTCCGACGTATTTCGAGTTTTTGCCAGCGTCGAGAATCTGAACCATGTCTGACACGTGTAAAGCGCCATGGTAACAGAGGGCATCGAGGAGAACGATGTGCTCCGTCTCATAGAACATGCGGACAACAATTTTCACGAGCTGCTTCGCAGTCTCCAAAGGATCTTTCCCCATAATGGCGGTGGATGAAGGGTGTACGCTCGATGGCGAAAATGGATTCGATCTCCTCAGCACAAGAAGGCAGACTCGTTCTTTGTCTGCATGCGCCGGACGCGATTACTGCTTTGATTGGCGCAGTTAGACCTATCACCAAATACGGGAACTCTATTAGTCCTTTGTCCACTGGGTTACGGCTGTCCGCGAGCGAGTGAACGTGACAGCGTGGTGGTGTTGGAGAACAGACGCTGAGACCCTGAAGGCAGCGATCATGAATGCTGGAGCGGTAACACGGGCGGTGAGGCGCGTACCTGCCGTGCCAAGTCCAAAAGTTCGTGAATTTCGATGACCGCAGCGGAGCTTCCCACCGTTATCTGGAACTGCATACTTTCTTCTTATGCTCTTCCTTTCTCGTAGCAAGCACTTGATTTCGCAATGGCTGACAACGGCTCTTCGAACCCCGACGGCAAGCGCAAATGGAACAACAACGGCGGCGGCGGCCGCGGGCGAGGCCGTGGGGGTGGTAACATGCAGCACGGCAGCCGTCCGAATAAGAAGAGAAATATGGGCCGTAAGGACCACGCGTAAGTTTTCTTGCGTCTGCGTTCTGCCTTTCTAACTAAGCAAGCAACGATCAATTAGATAGGCGAGGTCGCAACGCAGAACAACAGGCACGCAACAAGGAAGCACTCGTGAGGGGTGAGAACGAAAAGCCAGCGCTTCCCGCAGCCTTCTCTACCGAAGAAGTTGCCGCTGAAGAGCGCAGGCCGAAACGCAAAGTCGCCGTCTTGGTCGGCTACTCTGGCACTGGCTACAAGGGTATGCAAATCGACAACAAGCAGAAGACAATCGAGGGCGATCTTTTCAAGGCATTCGTCGCCGCCGGCGCAATTTCAAAAGCGAACGCAGACGACCCCAAAAAGTCGGCACTTGTGCGCTGCGCGCGTACCGACAAGGGCGTTCACGCCGCTGGCAATGTCATTTCCCTGAAGTTGATCATTGAGGATGAAGATATCGTGGACAAGATCAACGCCAATCTCTCTGATCAGATTCGGATATGGGGCCTCCAGCGAACGACAGGATCTTTTAGTTGCTACCAGGCGTGCGATTCACGGTGGTACGAGTACCTCATCCCAACACACTCGTTCCTGCCACCGCACCCATCGAGCTTCATGGGGAAGAAGTTGGTCGAGGAGGCAGAGAAGGCGGGCGATCTGGATGAGTACAAGAAGAGGCAGGCTGAGGTGGCAGACTTTTGGTCAGACGTTGAAGAAAAGTCGATCAAGCCCATTCTTGAGACGCTGGACGACTCGATACGGCCGCTTGTGGAGGAGGCTCTTTACATCGCCGATACAACAGATGCGCCCGAAGATCAAGATCCCGTCATCGAAGCATCAATCGATGAAGCACTCAAAGACGTCACGGACACCATCGCCGCAAAGAACGCTGCGGTAGCAGAAACCACAAGCGGAGAGGTAGCTGCCGAAACTGCAAGACCCGAAGCAGGTAAGGCCATGCAAGTCGACGAGGTCAAGGAAGCTGTGGAGAAGGTCGAAGCTCAGCATCCCACAACAAAATTTGACGACCAGACCGACGGCTCCGTCCTTCTCCCTCCCGGCATCGTGAACAAGCCCGCCCTCGAGGAAGCAGTTAAGGCGCTCAAGAAAGCCATCATGGACGCCAAACGCGCATACCGCATCAGCCCCGAGCGCCAGGCACGTGTGCAAGCCGCGCTAGACAACTACCTTGGAACCCGCCGCTACCACAACTACACCGTGCAGAAGAAGTTCAGCGACACGAGCGCAAAGCGCTACATCAAATACTTCAATGTCGCCCCGAAACCCATCATCATCAACGACACCGAATGGCTGAGCCTCAAGGTCCATGGCCAGAGCTTCATGATGCACCAGATCCGCAAGATGGTCGGCATGGCCGCGCTCACTGTGCGCTGCGGCACGGACCCCAAGATCATGCTGGACAGCTTCGAGAACAACACCGTCCGCATCCCGAAGGCGCCCGGGCTGGGCCTGCTCCTCGAGCGCCCCGTGTTCGATAGCTACAACGCCAAGTCGGCGCAGGCGTTTGGGCGCGAGAAAATCGACTTTGCAAAGTACGACGACAAGATTCAGGAGTTCAAGGAGCGGGAGATTTACCAGCGCATTTTCCGCGAAGAGGCGCAGGGGAACCAGTAAGTTGCATGCTATTGAAATGCCCTCCCCCCTTTGAAACATGGAGGTTCGCCTGGATTTGGAGCGGGATGCTAACAATGTTGCAGATTCAATACCTTCTTCACCCACTTGGATAACTACAGGGACTCAACCTTTTTGTACCTAACGTCGGGCGGCCTCGCGGCGACAAAGCAGGACCTGAAGAAGAAATCCACGCAGCCCGAGTTCGAGCAGGAGTCGGATAACGAGGGGTATAAAAGCGACAACTAGTAGCACCAGCAACAGCGCTGGTAAAGATATCTTTAAACGAACGACAATTGATACCCCAATTGAGCCTCTCCGCTGCTGTAAACGTCTAATGATGGAGCTTTGACGGGTTCGCGGCGCATGCGTGTCGGGAGTGTAAACTCCATACGTCACAGCTCAAACGTTTTGAAGATGGTGATATGTAATTGAAAGCCTATCCTCACGAGGCGAACACGCCCGAAACCCTAGAATTACACATATGCAAGCTCGCTCATGCCGCGCTCTCCTTCACTCTACGTCGACGACTCTATGTCCTGGCGACGGCCTTCTTCTGCTCGCCCATGTCGTGCTCGGTGTAGTAGAAGTTCTCCTCGGGTACGCGGCCACGGAGGAACTCGGGCTCGGAGCCACGGACGTAGATGTCCTCGTACAGTACCTTGCCGTTGGGCTCGGGGACGGGCATGGCCTCGGCCTCGGCCACCTCGGCGTCGACGTCGGAGCGCGCCTGCTTGTCAAGCGCCTTGAGCTCCTCCTCGGTGGTGACGCCCCAGTCGAGCAGCTTCTGCTTGAGACCGGCGATGGGGTCCTGGGTGGAGCGCATGCGCTGGATCTCCTCACGTGTCTGGGCCTGTTAGCTGTGGCTTTCAATGTTGTGGAACGGGAAGCTTACGCGGTAGGTGGTTCCGGGGTCGGACATGGAGTGACCTCCGTAGCGGTAGGTGACGTATTCGTAGACAAGGGGACCCTTGCCAGCAGCGCAGTACTCCTTTCCGTACTTGACGGCGGCCTTGACGGCGAGAACGTCCATGCCGTTGATCTTCAGACCAGGGATGTACTGTCCGCGCTTGTAGTAGTCGGTGATGGCAGACGAGCGGTTGGCAGCGGTACCCATGCCGTACTTGTTGTTCTCGCAACCAAAGATGATGGGGAGCTTCCACAGGCTGGCCATGTTGTAGGCCTCGAAGACCTGACCCTGGTTGGAAGCACCGTCACCGTAGAGGGCGAGGGTGACCTGCTTCTTGTTCTCGTACTGCTGGGCGAAAGCAATACCAGCGCCAACGGGGACCTGGGCACCGACGATACCGTTTCCTCCGTAGAAACCGGGGGAGAACATGTGCATGGAACCGCCCTTTCCGTAGGCAATACCCTCTCGCCTGCCAAGCAGCTCACCGATGATGCTCTTGACAGTTCCTCCGCGCATCAGGGCGAAGCCGTGGCAGCGGTAGGCGGTGATGAGGTGGTCGGCGCGCTCGATAGCGTGCTCGATACCGACGGCAACAGCCTCCTGGCCGACGGAAAGATGGCAGAAACCGCGGATCTTCTTCTCCTTGTACAGCCTGTCGGCGGCCATCTCCATGCGGCTGTGTGCTATGTCAGAGAGCGTGTGGGCGCAAATTGCGGGCGGAGAAATCGTACCGAACTGCGACCATGTCGTAGTAGATCTGCTTCAGCTCCTTCTTGGTGGTCTCGAGTGTGTACGGCGGGGGGTCGAGCTCGTAGGTCTCGAAGGCCTCGTCGGAGAGGCGGACCTCGAAGGGCTGGTCGTCCGCCTGCGGTGCGTCAGCCATCACAGCTCCATCACGGCGGCTGCAGCGGCCCCAATTGGCACGCGCAGAGGCTCTCGTACCTCGGGGACCTGGTCCCGCTCGGCGTGCGACGAAGCGGCATCGGTGGTGACGAATCTGCTGAAGGCCGGGCGCGCGGCAGGGGCGACGAAGCGCTGGCGGAGCGGCGAGGCAATGCTCCTCCTGATGGACCTGGAAAGCATGTTGGCGCCGGCGGGAGGTGACTGGCGGGGTGGTGACGGGGGGAGTGAACGTCTTTCGCTCCGAGTGCAAAAAGGTTGAGCTGTCGCGGATCACCACTTGCGCTAGCACGCGGGCCCACCCCAACAGCGATGCAGCAATCCAGCGGCCGAACTCCGACCCTGACGGTTGCCAGTACTGTCACCGCGCGTGGGCGAGCATGCGGCGGGACGGGCGGTGAGACGCTGGATCACAGGCTTTTAATTTGATGCAGTATGCCACCCTAATTATCACAGCCATCGCCGGCCACAAATGTTGCGAGGCCATCACTCGGCTGCATCCAGCGTGTGCGCTCCGAGCAAGAGCTCAGCTGCCAGTCGGGCGTCTAGCTATCCCTCACACACCAGACTTCAAACAAGAAATACGCATCGCTGCACGATAAAGAATCAGATTCCAACGTAGGTTGCTCCGCGCGTCGTTCTTGGGCGAGATAGCGTACAGGATCATACAAATTATACATTCCGTGTTTTCCCGGTCTACGCCGCAGCGGCCTCCTGCTTGCTCTGCCCAGACTGCCCAGCAAAGAACTCTTTCTGCGCAAGACACCTCTCACTCGTGCAGCCCGGACACCTCAGGATCATCTGAGGGCTGCAGGCTTCGCCACTGTGCAAATGCGACTTTGCGAGATCCGCGAGTGCCTTGATGAATGTGGGGCTGCCGTTCAGGCTGTCCACGCGCTTGACACCCTCGTGGCCCTCTGCATCCTCGCCAATGACTTCCTTGTCCAATTCGTACAGAGTCTCGATGTGATCGCTGGTGAACGCGATAGGAATCAGAAGCATGTCTGTCTGCCCCTTCTTCATCAAGTTCTTGACAGTGTCTGAGGTCTGCGCACCGAGCCATGGCTGGGGGCCGACCTGCGACTGCCATACGAGACGGTACTTGTACTTCATGCCCAATCGCTGCATGACCGCGTACACAGTGGCTGCAACCTCAGCCGGGTAAGGGTCACCGCGGTTTACGACCGACATGGGCAGGCTGTGCGCAGAGAAGAGCAGGATGACGTTATCTCTTCGCTCGGCCGGGTACTCAGCCAGCTTCTTCTCGATTAGCTCCGCAAATGCGTCAACCAGACCCGGGTGCGCCGGCCAGCGGTCAATGACACTCCAGTTGATTGCGCCCTTGGTGTCGACCTCTCCTGTTGCCCTCTTGCCCTCCAGTCTCGTCCTCCACTTCCACAGCTCGTTCAGTGACGAGCCGGTGGTCGAGCACGAGTACTGGGGGTACTGAGTAAATGCAACAGCCCTGCCACCATTACCGCCGCCGTACCCGTCGGCTAGCAGCTGCTTGTACACGTCCTCCGTCAGGGGGTCTGCGTACCGGAAGGCAACGTATGGTTTGTGGGGAGCAGTGTCCGGGGAAGTCTGGTCAAGAATCTTGCACATCTCTGATGCTTGATGTTCCGACCATTTCCTGATGGGAGACCCGCCACCAATCTCGGCATACTGCTTTTGAATCTTCGGTGTTCGTCGTCGCGCAATCAGAGGTCCGATGTAATCCTGAAAGCGTCCAAAGGGAATGAGGTCACCATCAGCCTGCACCTGTCAGCTCTAGTCATAGCGACGACGCCCGGCGGAACATACAAATAATCTGCTCAGAAAGCTGCCGACTTCGTCCGTTGTCGCTGGCCCTCCCATATTCATGAAGACCATAGCAGTACCCTTCTTCGAGCCGTGGCTCTGCGTGACGGGAGCAACAGATGCATTCCCACGCCTCCATTGCGCGCTGTATGCCGAAAGAGCGGGTGTGGCGGTCGCTGTCGGTGTAACACGCCTGGCGGCGTGCGCCAGAGGTGTACGTAGAGCCATTGGGAAATGTGTGAAGGAGAAAGAAGAAACCTCGGTCGTGCGAATATATGAGAAGAGCAGTCGTGGCCAGACAACAAGTGTGAATAATGTCGCCAGAGTGAAAGCTCTGGCCAATAAAAGCCCGCTGGTTACAGTGATGACGATCGAGCTCGCGGATCGAGTATCGTCTCTGTTGCGGACACCTACAGTTTTGCGGTTCGGACACCTACCCTGCTTTTGGTGGACTTGGGCAATTTCGCACCAACTTCAGACTGATGTATCTTAACCAATTTTAAAGATTTTCTCAAGTGCTAACCTGCCAACCCTTACCCTAGCCTTAACTGACCCTAACATTGAAGCTAGCTAACTCTGGCCCTGATGTTAAAGGTGAAGGACATGCTTGGTGTTTCATCTTGCCAAGGAGCTAGGCCTAGCTTAGCAAACGTAGGTGTCCCAAACGCGAAGTAGCTGGTGTCCGCAACGAAAACGATCGAGTATCGGCGATTCGCTGCCGCCGACTCGCGCTAGGTGCTTCCCCGGATACCGCGACTTGCTAAACGCGTCTCCCTGCACTGTTGCCTTGCAAACAATTAGTGCAAGGCAGCTCACGCGAAACGGCGTTGGTTTTCACATAAATCACCAGCAATTACCAGCACACCGTGTTCTGGCGTACGCCTGGTTGCTCTTGTTGAGACAAAAACCGCACTCCGGCGTATTCACCGTATTCTACGCTGGACATAAATTGGTAACAATGGCGGACACACAAGATCGCAAGCCAGACGAAGAAGACGAGGAGGAAGAGCTTGATGATACCGTATGACTGACTCAATTCGAAGAAACACGAGCACCATCGTTAACCTTTCACAGAGCTACAAGACTATCAAAGATGCCGTTCTGTTTGCCATTGATGTCAGTCCTTCAATGTTGGAGCGGCCAGCTCCTTCGGGCGACAAGAAGGCAGATCGCGACTCACCGACATCTGCTGCGCTCAAGTGCGCGTACCAATTGATGCAGCAGCGCATCATCTCAAATCCTACGGACATGATGGGCATCTTACTCTTCGGCACCGAAAAGACCGACCTGAAAGACGGTGACAGCACATTTCAGAACTGCTACTTGCTGTCAGATCTTGATATCCCATCAGCACAGGACGTCAAGAGATTGAGAGATCTAGTCGAAGATGAGGAAGAGGCAGAGAAGCTGTTGAAACCAAACACAGATGGAGCCAGCATTGCCACTGTTCTCTTTTGTGCAAACCAAATTTTCACTACAAAAGCACCGAATTTCTCCTCAAGACGCCTGTTCCTTGTCACAGACAACGACTATCCAGTCAAAGTGAAGCAGGATAAAGATGCTGCTGTGACGCGAGCCCGCGACCTGTACGATCTGGGTTGCACTATTGACCTGTTTCCCATCTCGCGTCACGATCATACCTTCGACCGAGCGCAGTTCTATGACGATCTAGTCTATCCAACTTCACCTTCAGATCCCGATGCACCAGTAGCTATCCCTTCGACCACTAAAGTCGTTAAGAGTGGCGAAGGTATTTCGTTGCTGAGACAGCTTCTGTCGTCCATCAATTCAAAGGCTGCCGCTCGCCGAGCCCTGTTCTCTCTGCCCCTAGAGCTTGGTCCTGGCCTAAAGATCGGTGTAAAAGGGTATCTCTTGCTCAAGCGACAAGAGCATGTTAAGTCTTGCTACGTTTGGGTAGGTGGTGAGAAAACACAAATCGTCAAGCAATCTACGTCGCACATGGCCGATGATACAGCGAGGGTAGTCGAGAAGACCGAGCTACGCAAAGCCTACAAGTTTGGTGGAGATGCCATTACATTCACACCAGACGAAATCACACAGATTCGGCAGTGTTTTGGTGACCCTGTAATCCGTATCATCGGATTTAAGCCCATATCCTGTGTCCCAATCTGGGCGAACACGAACAAGGCCACATTCATTTATCCCTCCGAAGCAGACTTCATCGGTTCAACGCGTGTCTTCTCGGCGCTGCAGCAGAAGCTCATCAAGTCGAAAAAGATGGGTCTCGTCTGGTTCATCGCACGACGTAACGCGTCTCCAACTCTATGCGCAATGCTACCTTCTGAGGAGAAGATTGACGAAGACGGCCAACAACAGATGCCACCAGGTCTATGGCTTATCCCGCTACCTTACGCAGACGACATCCGCCAATTCCCCGAACAACCGGAAGAGCCTCTCAAGACCACAGATGCGTTAACAGATAAGATGCGCATTATTATGGAGCAACTCCAACTGCCGGGCGGCGTATACGATCCCTCCAAATACCCCAACCCAGACCTGCAGTGGTTCTACCGCATGCTGCAAGCCATGGCTCTGGAAGAAGACATCCCCGAGGACCCCGTCGACAAGACAGTCCCACGCTACAAACAGATCGAGAAGCGCTGCGGCGAGTACATCGAAGACTACAGCAAAGCCTTTGCAGAAACCTACGCGCAGTTAGCCCAGAGCTCTCTTGCCGTCCGTGGCAAGCCTGCAGTGAAGAGGAGAACGGCGGAGCCCGAAGACGGAGACAAGCCCGCGGCCAAGCGCGTGAAGGCGGAGCCGAAGGTCAAGAACGAGGGTGGGGCTGATGACGGGTTGACAGATGAGCAGATGGCGACGCTCAATGACAAGGGGCAGATTAGCAAGCAGACTGTTGCTATCCTGAAGGCGTATCTCAGTCAAAGGGGACAGGCAGTGGGGGGAAAGAAGGCAGATCTGATTGAGAGGGTGCAGGAGTATCTCGAGAGTAAGGGCATGTAAAGGCTACGGGCGTGGATGGCGTTCTGGTGTTTAGTCGCAACAGCGTTCGACGCGTAGATGACTGCGATTCGCTGTATGCTTCGCTGGAAGAAAAGCCTGGTTTGGAGAAAGGAGGACGTGTACGTTAATGCAAGCGTACAGTTAAATTCAAAGTTTTCTCCTGTGGGAGAGTCTCACTCTACACCCCCAAATCATAAATCACGTCAATAAGAGGTTTACAGAGCAGAAGCTCCTCTCAAACAAATCCAGCACACGTCCTCTACAACACACAAGAACCAGCTAGCCTAGCCATGCACAAGCGATAGCCAGACATCTCTAGATGTTGGCAATCCTTGAGCTGATGGCTTGCGCTACATGTGCACTGCAATCTCTAGCACGGGCGACGAGTCCAGCTGCCCGGAAGCCACCAGAAGAGCAAGCCTTCCGCCTCCAGGTCACGGCGGTGCTGACGCTGGCGCTGACGCTGATGCTGACGCCAAGCGCACGCTGACCGACATACCTATCATACACAAGACACAGGGTGCCCTGTCGATACCTGTGTCGATGATAGGCTGGGATGAAAAGAGCGGGTGGACAGGTACTACTGTGGATGGTGGCTTGCTCCGGGCTTGGGAATGGGGCGGCGTAGCTTACACTTTAGTTAGGGTAAGCCCCGTGTTGTACAGTGTGTGTTGTAGTATGGTCTCGAATAGGAGGACTTAGTATGTGAGGTGACTTTTACGGCTATTCGAGACCGACAACGCCGGCTCTGGTAGGAATGACGCCACATGTAATATTCTCCCTTATCGTAGAGTAGATTCAGAAGGCTTCCTTGGTGATGTTACTCCAGACGCAGAGCGGCACTGAGATATGATGGCTCAATAGTCCCCCTTTGAGTATTCAGGATCCAGCTGTAGTATTTGGTGTACGTGGGAAGACACGGAAGCAAATTGTGGCAAAGGCCAGCAGATCATCCATCAACCGTTGCATCAAGTTACTGCAAATATACTACGCTACCAAACACACTCTTTTCCATGAATGGCTCTGGTCGTGGAGCTCAAAACAGGTCGTTCCTTCATGTCGTATCCCCACCAACGCCAGACAAACATCGATTACTTTCTCGAACTCGCCATCTCACCATATCTTCCACGCTCCTGTGTTGTGTCGTATGCCTGCAGTACTCTCGCCTGGCTCTCGTCTGTTTGCGAGAAGGCGTAACCGCGCTGCTTGCGCATGCGCTGGACTTGTCTGACCTTGCGGATAGCCTTTTGGAATTGCTCCATTCTGATACAATATTAGCTGGTGACTCTATAGCTCAACGAGTTTGATATAACGTACCTTGGTCTGTAGTCCTGGATGTTGTACTTCTGAATTTCTTGTACGTGGTGGTAGCTTTGCGGGAAGTACATCCGCTTGGCATACTTCCAAGCAAAATCTCGGATCAAGCAGAGCGGAGGCAGCACTATTACCATTGCCCAGAATCTTGGGTCCGGGAAGACGCGTTGGATGACTCCGATATACTCATTCGAGACATTGACCATGGGCGCGACCGTCGCGTAAATTGGCATGAGAATGAACCATAAGAGGAAGGATCCAGGGATGGCAATGAAAGTGTACTTTGTCCAGATGTTTGTGATGAGGCTGGCTTTGAGAAGCACAGTCGCCAAATTGGCAGTGTACGATGCAGCGCCCCACGTCCAATGACCAGCATTACGGCCATCCCATTGAGGCCAATCCCAAAGGATGAAGGCTTGAGAGCCGAAGTACAGGATGAGCGAGTGATAGAAGCCGTTTGCTACCCAAGACCAGAAAGAGTGCATCTTGAAGAAATAACCTTCTTGACTCAGGCGATAGAGCTGCGGATACCGATCCAGGAGTCGAGCACTCACAAACTGATCGAAGATACCGAGGACGAATGGGGGAGCCGCCGTGAAGAAGACGTTGTAGAAGGTGAGCGTCCAAGATTCGTAGATAATCTGTCCTGAGAAAGCGTTCTGGAAGGAGAACCAGAATTGTGTCATGAACATAGCGATGTTCTTGTAGAAGGAGTACAGGATGACTTTGCTGACACGCTGATAGCTCCACGCACCGTGAACAAGGAGTAGCTTGCGCAGGAAACGGAATTGACCGATAGAGATATCTGCGCTTCGTGCTGCCTGCAAGCCTTCCATTCCACTGATACCAACACCCACGTGGGCAGCTTGAATCATGGAGACGTCATTTGCACCATCGCCAATGGCGAGCAAAATGGCCTTGAGGTGGCGCTTCACAAGCTTGACAACGAGTGCTTTTTGTAGAGGGGAGACACGGCAACAAATAAGAGCCTTGCACCTGACAGCCAGATCGAGGAACTGCTTCTCAAGGTCGCGCTCGAGTGCGTATGTGAGAGATTTCCCGTCGATGACTAGAGCCAAGACGTCCATTTCAGCACCTCCTTGACCTTGACTCATGATGGCGTTGTACTTCTTGACGATGTTGTCTCTTGTTGCTTCCTTCGATTCTTCGTTGATGATAAGTAGACTCATGTCTTCACTGATCAGCTTGCAACTCATGCCGATGTTGATCGCAGTCTCCTGTCGGTCACCAGTCAGGACCCAAATTTTGATGCCAGCAGACTGCAGCGTTGCGATAGTGTCTGGCACACCGTCCTGCAGTTTGTCCTCGATAGCAGTCGCTCCAAGCAATATGAAGTCACGCTCAATAAGCTCCGCGGCTTTGTCCAGCTCGTCGGCACGATTGCCGCTAACTGTAGTCTGCGCCGTGTTGTAGATTTTCCACCATTCTTGATACTCGGCCTCAGAGATCTCGCGCATAGCAAGGCAAAGGGTTCGAAGACCTTCAGAGGCGTACTCTTCGAGATGAGCTAACGTCGTTTCAACATATGGGTTGTTGTCTTGATCCAGGCGTTCCAGTATGACAGTGTCGGCACCTTTGCAATAGCAGACGATCTTGCCTTCAGGTGTGCGGAAGATGGTCGACATGCGCTTTCTTGTCGAATTGAACTCGCACACAGCCAGAAGTTCATACTCTTTTCGCTGTCCATCAACTTCCATAATGACGGCTCGCGGTTTTCTCGCTGTGAATGTGTAGCCTAGTGTTACCGCACCTTCCACCAAGGCACCCTCGTCAGGAGAAGCAGCTTGATATTTGATTACGCCCTTTTCGCCTCCTCGCTCAGGAATGACTGTATGACATGTCGAAAGGAGCGTCAGAAACTGATCGATGATGTGCCTATTTTGGTGCGTCTGTCGGTTGTTCTCCAGTTGCTTGAAATCGTGAATGCCGACTTCGACTCCATCTTCTACAGTAGCTCTCCTGTCCTCGGGTATTTCGTTTGCATACTGGATCCCCGCAATTGATGCTTGCCGGAACTCCATGACGTTACATGTCAACGTGCCTGTCTTGTCCGAGAAGATGTACTCTATCTGACCAAGCTCTTCTACCAACGACGATGTCCGACAATTTGCCGGGGTATCCGAAGGCTCATAGTAGATGTCAAGATCGGAGTCGATCAGTGAACCTGTATAGTACTTGACGATTTCAATCGTAACGAAAAGGGATATGGGTACCAGGTTTGAGTACAGGACCCAGTATGTCAGCAGATCAGAAAAGAACTGCTTTGCACCGTTGAAATTCTCCAGTCGAAGGTACTCAAGATTTTTCGCCCGAGTCGATCGGATTATTACGTCTCCAATAGAGCTGATAACGCTGAGACCAACAAGGATAAGCACAAGCATGAGAATCTGTTTGTTGACCATTCTCTCGACCGCGGTAGTCTTAATGGGCGTTGCGGTTGCGTTCCTCATAAGTTTGGTTTCGTGGCCTGTGAATACAACCACACCATGGATCCATTGCGTATTGCGAAGTGTGGCGCCACGTAGCAACAGCTGGTCGGGCTGCAGAGGCAATTCCTTTTCACCTCCTCCAGCCGCAATGGTCAAAGTCGCTTCGTAGGTGTACAGACTACTGTTGGGTTGTTCTGACCGGATTTTGCCACCAAGTCTACCGAGGTCGGAAGGACTCACGTAGTCAGCGGTTTCTGGTATGCCTTGCTTGATCTTTAAATTGGTTTCTCCATCCAGATTGGCAGTCTCGATGTAGCACAGACCCTCCGGCTCGGACGAGGCGAGCAGAACGATGTCGGCAGGGAAAGGCTGTTCAGACTGCACTCGAATGATGTCACCAACCGCAACGTTGATCCACTTGGTGTCTTCAAATGAAGAGCCCTTGAGCACTTGCGCCTTGGAGTTATTCAATTGCGAATCTGACTGTTGTCGCCTGTAATCCTCAATGTATTCCTTGACCGCGGACACAAGCAATACAATAATCAACGGGACGATGGTAGTGTATCTTGAAGTGGGCGAAATCCCGGGTATCTGTTGCAGAATAGCAGTGAACAAGAAGAACAAGTTGGCGTATTTCGAAAACTGTTCGTACAAGAACTTTGGCAAGAACGTGACGATGTTGTACTTCGTTGTCGATATGTGATTGTCGACGTACTTATTAGCAGCATTGGCAGGCGGATTGTTGAGTTGAATTATTCTGGGTCCCAAGGTCGATGGGTCCGGTGCTCCTCGCCCGAAGCCAAATTTGAACTTGCCTGAGCTGCGCTTCTTTGTTTTCGCTGATTGACCGTCGTCGTATGTGCTCGCCCCCGACTGACCCTGCTGCGCTGCATGCTCTGTCAATGGCAGATCCATCTCCGAGTATTCATTGCCTCGCCCCAGCATATTCTTGACGCGGCCAGTAAGGCCTCCACCCAGACTCATGATACTATTCCTGTTGTGATTCTTCTTGGAAGCGCCTCGTTGTAGACCTGGCGACGTGGGGTCGAACGCGCCGCCAGTGGCATAGTAGCCCTGCGTTGACCGCCCGTCATCATCAACAGGTATGTCGGCGTCGGAGTAACGCTGATAGTTGTTGAGGTCGGACGTTTGCGAGTATGCTCTGCTTCCTGCCTGCAGATATGGCGTCTGCCCTGCCGCCGCGCCAGGGCCTCCTGGCAGGTTCGAGGTGTTCGCTCCGCCCCCAACGAACTCATCGTAGGATACTGAAGGCCTGCCCTGCGGCGCAGTGTCGGAGCTGTCGATGTCGTAGCGCGTGAGAAGATCTTCGTCGTTTACGGGTGGCCGCGCGCCAGAGTAATAACGTGGCTGTGGTTCATCGAAGTCGATCAGGTTCTCGTGGTGAGACGGCTGTCCTTCTCCAGGACGGCCGGCCATTGCGGCCGTGAATTGTGTGAAGCACTATCCGCGCAGCTTTGCTGCCGTCCAAGCTCTTGCAAGTTACCCAGCTGCCGCTGACGTTCCTTGTGCGCGCTGCGTCGAGTTGCGGACGTGGGCGGAGGAGGGTGCGGAGCTGCGTAAGCTAGTAACACCACTCGACTAACGAGCTGTTTGCGAGGAATGCGCGTTTGTTGTCGCCTCGAGGTACTAGTGAATGGTGCGCGGGCTGTAAGAGAATCACAAGATGGCTCCACGTCTCAAGAGCGAATTCGACGTTTCGGAGAGTTCTGGAGGGCTGGGGGTCTTGGAAGGCAGGTACGAGCTTGGACGCTGTCATTTGTGAGGCAGTGCCTACCCTGGCCTAAGTCTAACGCGCAAGCGCGACCCTGGCGACCTGAAGATGCACTCGTGGTCTTTCGTAATGGGCCGAGTAACCTTCACAGCAGTGTCAGGGCCGAGGGAAGACACCCAAGTGCATGTTGCGCTCTGTGGCCCATGGACCTGATTACGTGCTTCTTCGTGCTGCGCCGCATATCTTCATTTGATAATGCCCGCTGCACATCTGGCGTTACATTGCGCCCAGCGCCAAGTCAGCCTCCACCCCCGAAGCTGAGATCATCTGTCGAAGGATGCTCTGCACTTCAGCCTTTCCAAGTCCAGATAGTTAGCGGTATCAGAGTCCCAACATTACACATCGTGTGTCAGAGGACCCGCGATGAATGCCACCGAGTTGTTCATATCAGAGACGTCAAGTGCAAACGCGTCGAAAGCCCCGTCATACTGCTTGATCAGGCGCAATTTTGAAGCAGATACACCGGCGTCATCAGCCACTGCTGTCGTGTGGTAGAGTAGCACAAACGGCTGAAGCGTACTCAAAATAGAACTGCGATAGCGTACAGACGATCCTTCATTTACAGGACTTATGCTGCGGGGCTTTTGGTGGTGCTTTAAGGCTGACGGTGCTCGTCTGCCTCGTCATCAGAACTGCGCCAGGCAAGAGACACCATTGTACGGGCGAATACATTATCGTTGCATTTACATCATCTAGAGTGGCGTGACCTCTTAAACACCAAGTGCATTTTCTGTAAAGCCATCCCATAACCTTCTTTTTCGCCGGTGCCAGTTGCGACTTATCGCCAACGCCGGAGATTGACGTTTAGTCCGTAACGCTACCATCGGTGGATCTTCGTCTGGAATTGCTGGCGCAGCAGGCGCTGGGGAACTACTGCTTCTGATACCCAGCTTCAATGAGAGCAGAATGAAGACACCCGCGATCAAAATTGCGAGCAATAGCATGATCTTCCTCTTGATAGTTCGCCTCTGGTAGCCCGAGGCTACCTTGAGCTCTTTGTCGGCCTCCTTCACATCTCTGTTCATGTTCTCTACATTGTAGTCAATGCGGTCGAGCATACTGCCCTGATCAATCACCATGGTCTGCAGTTCCTGAAAGATGTTCGCCAGCTCAATGATACCCTGTGCAATGTCCTCGATCTCGCGCTCGCGCTGCGCAATCAAGGCTTCGTTAGGATCATGACGCATGCGTTGCTGTTTCGTTTGGAGGGATGTCGATTGCGCGAATGAGCGGTCGGCGTCTGATTCTTGCATTGCCGGATCGTTATACGGGTTCTGCATTGGCGTGGACGACCTAAATGGTGAAGCAAAGCCACCGAGATCTTTCAATTCTGTCTGCGTTAGGAAACCCTTAAACGGGACGAGATGCATCGCTTACTCTTCAAGTACGCAGATTGCTTCTTGCGGAACATCGCGCTCACTTCGCCAACCCTTGTGGCCAGGGATATTTTCAAGTTTTGCGCCATAACTTCTTCGCCTTGATTGATATTTCCCTGCTGCTTTGCTTCGCGCACCATTGTCTCTATTCTCTTGATTGCTTGCTGGCACCTCTGGAAGCCTCTTGTGATCTCTTGCGTGAGCTGTTCGATCTCGCGCTCCTCTCGTTTCTTGACATCCTCGTCATCGAAGCCCGGAAGTATGTGCTTCTGATGCAGCTGATCGAGTCTGCGCGTCTGTTTAGCTATCTCTGCGAGCTGATCTGTGATCTCGTCCTGCACATCTAGCCAGCGCGGCGGCAGCAGATCCATCTCGATCACCGCGTCGCCATCGTCTTCATAGGCACCGCTGGACATGAGCCCCTGCCGCTCGTCCGACATGCGTCTGCCGTCGCCGAAGCCATTCGTGCTAGATCCGCCGTAGCGCGTCTTCTTCTGGGGGTGGTGCGAATAGGACTGGCGGTAGGATATGAAGCTATACAGGCTACGTCAGCGAGGACACATTGAACACGCAAGGTGCGCAGCGTACAGGTTGGTCCGGTCTCGCCACATGGCGGGTAGGCGAGCTTCAATGCGAAGTTATCATGGCAGTCGCAAGCTCCAACGGATCTCTAGCGCAAACGAGCAAGCTGGGACTGCGCAGTTGGTTTGTGGTCGCCTTGACGGTTGGAGCCGCACCAGGAGCTGGGCCGCGCTGCACCATCCGCCCTTGCCGTTCTGGGCGGCCTAGCTTCCTAAATTAACCCTCTCCCAACAGCAGGGCGCCGCTTAGGCCAGTGCCAATCTGACAGCGAGCTCCACCACCTCTCCAGCCGCAAACACAGCCAAACCTCCTTCACACACCACACCCGGGCCTACATATACCCACATTAGCCTGCACACCTCTGCCGGTTATTTTCCGCTCTTGCCTTCACTTTCTCAGCCAAATCACATCTCACAATCAACATGGTGTGTGGACCCCGCGTTGCCCTCCGCGCCATACCCCGCCTTGGAAATCAACACAGCGCCAGCCTGCTGCGCAAGACTCGATGTTGGTGCTAACAGAACACCGCAGGCCGACTCTCTTACCGAGGAGCAAGTCTCCGAGTTCAAGGAAGCATTCTCCCTCTTTGTAAGTATTTCTCCAGTCGCTGTGCGGCGTGTTGTTGCCTAGCGGCCTCAGAGCAACTGCCCCTATCGAAAATGGCTTGCTGACCGTCTTGCGAACAGGACAAGGATGGCGATGGTTGGTAGTCCCTCCCCAGTACAAGCGCACGACGAAACACGATTCACCCAGAAGTTCCTCGATCACAGCCACAACAAATGCCACGAATGGCTTGTGGCTAGCCTCGAGTGCCCCTGTAGTGCTGCTCGGCTTCATCCACCATCCGTACCTTGAAAAGCGCGAAGCTGACAATGCTATCCTTTAGGCCAGATCACCACCAAGGAGCTCGGCACCGTTATGCGCTCGCTTGGTCAGAACCCCAGCGAGTCTGAGCTTCAGGACATGATCAACGAGGTTGACGCCGACAACAACGGCACCATTGACTTCCCTGGTACGGTCTCAGCGCTTTCAATACAAGAGACTTGGCTGACGGTAGTTTTCCAGAGTTCCTTACCATGATGGCGCGCAAGATGAAGGACACCGACTCTGAGGAGGAGATTCGGGAAGCATTCAAGGTTTTCGATCGCGACAACAACGGCTTCATCTCTGCTGCCGAGCTGCGTCACGTCATGACCTCGATCGGTGAAAAGCTCACCGACGACGAGGTTGATGAGATGATCAGGGAGGCTGACCAGGACGGTGATGGTCGCATTGATTGTAAGTCTCCTCCATTGCAGGAACAGCACTACAGCTAACATCTCACAGACAACGAGTTTGTACAGCTCATGATGCAGAAATAAGCGGCGGAATCGCATGTTTGGATGATTACGCATACCATGACGGTGCCACGGCCGAGATCTGATTGCGACGAGTAATTGGGCAGGTTTCTATATTTGGGGCCAACTCGGTTGCTCGCAAGACCCAGTTTGCTTACTCCTTATCATCGTCTCCGGGAGACGACTCTATATCCTCAATCCATTTCTCCTGTGCCATGAATGTTCGCTGCCCCCGTGAACAAGCTATGAGCTTCAGACACCTTCGTCTGTGACGCGTGTCTGCACTCGAAGATTGACCAGGATAATTGTATTATTGGAACAGATCCACACGGCCAACCAATCTATTTGCATAGACGCAGGGTCGCGCGGTTTGGCAGTGCACACAAGCTTTTACTAGCCGGCGGGCCCAGTGGCAGTGCTGTGTATTCCGAGCGCAGCCACTCCTCACAGAGCAAGTAGATGAAGAGAGTATCTTTGGAATCGTCGGCGGCCATTATCCCTGACTAGTACTAATACAGACATGTGCTATGCAGTCATGCTAGCCATGCCCTCGCAAATTATGCCCAACCCTAACGCCTTGCTGCACCCCATAACAAAAGGCCTAATGCTTTCATCCAGACGACTGTACCTTAAGACGAGCCACTCACTCATACCTGAGGTAGCCGTGGCTTCGCTACGACTGCTAGATTGCAGAAAAGAAGGTCCATCACGATCTTGCGCTGTTGCGCACCGTCCTGCCTCACTAGACCCACGCATTTCCGAAACGCCTCATCTGTATGGATCCCAATAGTACTGTATTGGAGGTTTCCTGCGTAAATTGCGTGGGCCGCGAACAGTTTCCCAGTCCTACTGGTTGTTGTTGACGGTCGTGAACGCAGCATCTCGCATCTCCGTGTCCCCGTTGTGCGGCGCCTCGGCATGCTGCGGCGGCTGCGCACCCGAGTATGCGCGTTGCCTCCCGCCCTCGCTCTCCGCAGGTACGGGTGTTGGGCGCTCGGCGTCGTACGCGGGGTCGAAGTATGCGCGCGGCGTGGGCGTTTGCTGGCCTTGCGGCTGCATACCGGGCAGGGAGTGGAGGGGCGGCAGGGCGTTCTGATTGCCGTTCACGGCGGAGTGAGAGGCGTGTGGTGAGGCAGATGCGCCGATGGAGCTGAAGAAGGGATTGGTATGCCGTGAGGGGTCGGGCGTGCTTTGCGCGCTGGACATAGGGTTTATGGCGTGTGGGTGCGAGATGGCGAGGTGTGAGCCATGCTCGCCAGGTGAGGCTGCGTGAGGGGCGCCTGAGTGTGCTCTAGCACCGCTTTCTGGGGCTGCGTCGGCGCTGGCGGCAGGAGGTGTACCCTTTCTGTGGCTGCGTTTGCTACGAAGCGGCTTGTCTGTGGGTGTAGGAGGCGGGCTTGAGCTCCGATCTGAGTCGTCCATGCTGTATTCTTGGTGCCTCTGTAGCCGATCAAGAAGAAAAGCACGCTCGAGGCGCATCTTCTGGATGCCGCGATTCAAGCGCTGGATGCGCTGTCTTGTTCCATCGTTGTTCTCTTCGATGTCATTGATTCGTCGGCGCAACTCGATGCACTTGCGGTAGTAAGCGGCCTCTACTGAAGGTGGGAGATCTTTCTGCGAGAAAGCTCTCGCTGCTGTAAGTTGGTCAGCCCTGTGAATGCGTCCGTTGAATCAGCGCGACGCGCTGAACTGGGAGTGCGCCGTACCTTGTTGTGGCATGTTCGCAAATAGTCAAGCTGCTCTGCAAGATGCAGTATTTTTTCAAAGCTGGAGAGCCTGTTGTGTAAGTGGAGGAGCTTGAGGGGGTAAATGAGGAGGTTGTAGCCACTGTGGTTGGGATTGCGCCGAGAACGAGTGGATTGAACGCGGTGATGTCTGGCTGGAGCGGAGAAGGTCCGTGCCACGGTCGGTAGCTGCCTCGATGTTTAGGTGGTGACCCTGCTAACATATCAGCACTATTTTGTGTTTGGTTTTATCGCAGCTCGTTGGTCTCTCCAGGTGAATATGGTATCCTACATACAGATATATAGATGCTGATCAAAATGTTGACGGGAACTTCTGGTGAGATGCAACGTGCTGATTTCTTGGACATTGCTTCGATAGGCAAACGAAGACAGCACTTGGCTTGCTGTCGAACAGTCACATGACACAGATCGATGAATAGACTCGGCCCTGCTACCTGCAGGTACCCGCTTACCTTCCCAACCTGGATATCGCAGTTCACTCCCGATTACATCGCCAATATCATTCCAAGCATCAACTGAGAGGGTGATGGATGCAATCAAACACTATGTGGTGCAAACATATTGTGAACTGGTAGAATATAACAGTGACGGCATGTAAGAGTGCGGTCATGATCATACTGACAGCGTCTTCGAAATATGCATTGCCGTCAACAGATACGATGACCAGGATAACCCGAAAATCGCGGTCTTTTGGCAGAACTCGGTCATAACAAAGAATGATAGCCCAAGACTCGCGAGTTCACTAAACACAGGCAAGACAAAGGCGAAGCGTTGGAGCAGATAATTCAGACAGTATGACCCCAACACGCTCCAGAAGGATGTGCGACTGAAGACAGGTAAACCCCCACCATTCAAAGGTTTCCTTGGAGTATTGAACACCTCGAGACAGTACCAGATGGGATGGGTAATGGAGCGACAACGCAAGACGAGAGGTGTATTGCAGAGGTGAGGAAACCAATTTATAGTCGGTGGCTTGAAAAGGCGAGAGAGGGTCGATATATCTACACTCTGCTCAGGGCCGTGGAAGCGGAACAGATGGTAAGGCTATGCGTGTGTTTATCAGGTAGCGACAGATGTGGAAATGAGCGAGCACATCTCCAACAACAGAGCTATGAGTCTTCTTCACATCTGACCAGGAAGATGTTCATGTCCACCGATTGCTAGTTTAGCAATTGCCTTGAAGACGTGTAGTCCCTGGCATTGCACCTAAGACGTGGCAGTCATGCGATCCGACTAGCGTAGTGCTTCCCTTGTCGCAGATACTCTGCGTACGAAGTATGGACGGAATGTAGCACTGCAGGTCCCAAATCAAGCCGTGCTTTCATCAAGAACCACAGGCTAAATTTGCTGGCTTTGAATAGTCCCATCGGTCTCGACGCCCTTTGGACTAAAGCAGACAGCTATGTAACGTTGAGCTCGTGCTTGACTGACTGGCGTCAGCTAACGATGAGGCTGTTGGCAATATCAGCCAGCCACCAGTTGAGTGCAGAAGACTACGATAAAAGACATATCTGAATTCATGTGTTACAACATCTACTTTCAGATTTTCTGTGGAGTGGTGGCCACCGCAAGGGAGTGGACGCTCTTAGACATCGCTTGGCAAATGCTATCTTGGAGATAGAAAACACACGGAGGGGTTGCACATCAAAAGAGAAGCACGCGTTCAGGGGAACTCGATTGTGTTGAACCGCAGAGCAAGCCGAGAGTGGAGACCGAGAGATGGCGATCTATTTTAGCGTCGATCGGCATTTCTACACAGCCCCACTGAGACTTTCACCTCTGCTGGCTCTTCGTCTTGAGTACTAACACTCTACGTCACATCTGCCCGGCTAGAGTCGTGAGTAGGCGGACACGCCTACAACTGAATGCTTATAATCGAAAACCCATTTCGGTGACATCCTGTGTGCTGTATTTAATTGTCGCAAGCGGCTGAAGAGGTTGAACGAATACGAGTTACTGAGATCGTTGCGATACCCAATTAAGACAAATCGAATGCATCCGCCTCTGGCTATCACTACTATCTTAGGATATGATGCAGGCACTGCTTCGAATCTCCCTTGGCTCTTGTTTTCTTGGTAATGGTTCCCTTAGCTATTACTGTCTTTGTAATGCCGGCAGCAATTTTGACTCCCGATACGGAGACCGATAAGCTGCAGGAGGCGGAAAGCGATGCGACTCCCAAACCCATTTTGTGGATACCTCCAATTCCAGCTGACTTGACCTTTGGCACCAGTAGTGCTGGTTAGTCACGCGATGTGGCGTCTTTGGCGGCTCAAAGCTGCCCTGACAGGCAGACAGGGAAGTTGCAAGCCACTGGTGCATTCGGACCCCGTGTATCAGTGATAAACTCTAACAGGTGGCTGTACTCCTCGAATACAGATCCCTTTGAAAGACTCTTATTGATGTCTCTATTTCCACTCGCAGGGCCGTTCAGTTGATCTGTTACTCCATTGCTTCGGCCTCAAGACCATCAGCGACTTTTCCTCTCATTTTGGTGCAGTCTTTCACTTCTAGCATTCCCTTCGTGTCAATATGATGCATATACTTCGTTCCTTCAGCGTTTTCCGGAAATCTTACGATTACACACCACTCAGCCCTCTACCTCCTGTTGCACGCTCACGGATCGGTGTCAAGATCGCCATAGCAATATGCGTCATCATCACGCTTATAGTAACCATGAACTCTGTTGAGCCGGGTGAAACGGCGAGAGGATTTGGGAGACTGAAATCTGCTCCGCCGTCCGCAGATGATCCGATACCCAGCATCGTCCATTACGTATATATCAAAAAGGATGTCGAATCGGTCATGCAATTCCCATTTGCAAGCTTCCTCACCCTGTTTGCATCGGTTATGTACATAAAGCCGACGCAAATCTACATCCACACCGACTTCAATGAGACTGAGATTAGAAACGCCAGCCTCAGTGGCGATCGATGGACACGCGCGGTTATCAACACTTTCCCAGACATTCTAAGATGGAATGAAGTCTCAGTCCCAAATTTTGCTGGACCCAACGAGAACCAACGCATCAGTACGATTCAGCACAAGTCCGACTTCATCCGATGGGACACAATCGCGAAAATCGGTGGAGTCTATCTAGACTGGGATGTCGTGCCCCTGCGACCCCTGACACCACTTCTCAACGCCGGTTTTGCTTTCGTTGGTGGCCGCCAGTACGGTGGAGCAAACGAGGACGGCTCAGTGAACGGCACAATCAACAACGGCGCCTTCTTGACGAAGCCGAACAGCACAATGGCTCGCATTATCGTGCGTGAGCAACACGCCGGCTTCAACGGCGCCTGGGCTTCAAACTTGCACAGCATGACTATCGTTGCTGAACACCTTGTCACTATTCCTAACGAAGTCCTTGTTCTCGACCGTAATTCCTTCGCACCTACCCACTGGTAAGTTTGCTCAGAGATCAGTTCGAAGGACGAACCACTCACGCAGAAACAGGTTCCCAGATTCGTCCTTGGGCACTGACGCGCTATTCAAACCCAACCCTGGTCACCCGTCTCCCGAACCACTATGTACGAACACCACAGATTCGATGGAGTTGTATGAGAACCTCGTGCTGAATAGGAGGAGACGCGCGGAGTGGGAAATGGACTTTTCTGCCACTTATTTGCTGCATGGCTTCTCAATGAGCCACTATCTCGATTTCATCAACCCAAAAACCATCTTGAGCCGGACGAGCAACCTCGGTGTTGCTACGTACGACGTTGTGAGAAAGATGAAATCGGACGGACTTATCAGCGGCAACGAAGACGGCAAGGAGCCGTTGGAGTTGCCTGATGAGCTGAACCAGGATGACACATTAAGCTCTGCATCATCTTCGCAAGATAACGCAACAGGAGATATCCACCACATAGAAAACAAGGACACTGCCACTTAGAATGCGATTACTAGACCTGGCGTGTTTAAAGTTCACATTGGATGGAGACAAGGCACCGGAGTTACAGGAGTCGGCTCATAGGCCATGGGTATTCGTTCGACTCTTTGCTTTCGTCGAACGCTCTATTACATGTTTAAAGATACCTTTTCAGTCAGCATCGTCTATCTGCAGAAATAATTCTATTAAGCAGCTGAAACTGCTTTTACTCTTCAGCACAGGGCAGCTTCTTCTATTACTCGCCCTTCCAGCCCTCGACCAGCACAACAGGACCCTTGTAGTACTTCCTGGCGCGCAAGACGTAGTCAATCATGCTGAGGAAAGCAACACCAACGAACATGACAGACGCCCAGTTGAAGAGCTCGAGAGTCGTGGGCGTGCTGTCGGGCCAAAAGCACCAGAAGAAGGCGTGCGAGGCGTAGAGAACACCGGCGAGGTTGATGGGGATACCCCATCTGCCGAGGGACCAGGCGCAGACAGGGAGGGTCTGGGGTGCGGTGATACGGCGGTAGAGAACAGAGCCGATGGAGAAAACATATGTGATCATAAGGGAGACCACATTGAGAGAGATGACTATAGCATGATCAATGGAGGCTCGCGTGAATTTACCGTTAAGGAGGACTTACTAGCATCGAAGGCCGTGTCGGATCCAATGTTAATGAGAGAGAGGAGAATAGTAATGATGCAGGTGAAAGTAACGGAGTTGGCGGGGTTGTCGAGCTTCTTGTCAACCTTGCCGATCCAGTTGCTGAAGGGCAGACCGTTATCGCGAGCGAAGGCCCATGTCTGGCGAGAGGTGGACAGGTTGTACGTCAAGGTACCGGCAAAAATGAGGACGGTGGGGATGGCGTTAAGAGCAACAACACCACCGGGGCTGACTGCCTGAGCGAAGACCCACATGTGGGGATAGCCAGAGGGATCATTGAGAGCAGTGTCAAGGTCAGTGATCATGAACATGTAACTGATCAGGAAGACAAGACCAATAACACCGTTCATGAGGTACGCGTTGATCATAGCCCTGGGAACAGCCTTTCCAGCGTCCTTGACCTCCTCAGCCAAATGCGTGACACCATCAGAGCCTTGGAAGATGTTAGTGTAACGTCAAACACTTGGCTCAGCAGTTTCACTTACAGATACAAGCATAGATGGCGGAGATCTGTCCGACCATTAGAGACAGACCAGTGGAGCTCCAGCCGCCGCTATTGGTGATCTGAGTGAAGGTGACCTCGGCAGTGTTCCTGGGGTTCAGAGTCCAGAAGACAATGATGATAGCCAAGAAACCAAAGACGTGCACCATAAGCATGACGTTCTGGAACAGAGGCATGGCCTTGCAGGCGTAGACGTTCAGCGCCCAGACCAGAATAGTAACGGCAATGACCATGAGGGTGCCTTGCCAGTTAGTGGCTTCGTAGTCGGGGTACATGACGGTGGCTGAGGACTGAATCAAAGTTCCGACCAGCAAAGGACCAGATGCTGTACCGGCCTGCCATGAGAGGGTCGACATCCATCCGGTGAAGTAGCTCAAAGATCTTTGACATGAAGCAGGAGCGAATTCGGAGACCCAGTGGTACTGACCGCCAGCAGTCGGTGCCATGGAGGCCATCTCAGCAAGGGACAACATGACCATGCTAAAGCCAAACCATGTCCAGACGAAACTCCAGATCAGACCTGCTGGGCCACCATCAAGAAGGCCTGTGTATGTGGCACTAAATTCGACGGTTAGCACCGTAACACAAAGGCGCAACGCATGACAGGGACTTACGTTAGGAGAACTTCCCAAACACCTTGAAGAATGACCGTGAATGCGAGCGCTGACAACGGGCGGTAATTTCTCCTCAGCTCTTGAATCTTTCCCATGCGAGCCATATCGCGGTTGTCGGCCCGTGTGTGGCCCTGGATAGAACTGTGATACTCATCGCCAGTCTCTGCGTATTCCAAGCTGTCCTGATGACGATGTGATGTTGTGCTGGCCTCCTTGGGCACAACGACTGAGCTGTCGTATGAGGAACCCATTGTTCGATGACTTGCAGGAGCGCAGATGCAGGTGAGCGCCACGCAGGATAGATGATAGAAGAGAAGCGTTCGGTCAATTTCAAATGCGAAAAGACCTGCGGGGATAGCTCCCTCTGATCTTGGATAAATCGATGTTGAACACCGTGCAATCCATGCCGCGCGCTAGAAACACGGGTTCGGCGATTCCTCATGCACGAACGGCAGAGAATACCAGCAATGTGCACTCAAGCCGATGATGGGCCATAGACCAACGAAACGTCACGGACGGTGTGGCAGAAATCTACCAGTTTGAGTGGGGCCTATGCATTCGCCACAGACCAATCGAGCCTTGCGGCCCGCTTCCACTGGTCTGGAGTCTTGCGACGGCTGGACCCCTGGCCTGAATCGGGGTCGCATGAGCCGCTCTTGAGCGTCAGATTTAAAGTGGACTGGAGCTTCATCCCGCGTCGGCAGGGTACGCCCTCGTGTACATGGCGTGTCTGTTACGTGCGCTTAACAAATGCCAGGAGTTGAGCAGGGGTAAGAGAATTTTCGAGCAGATTTCGCCCCGTGGGAGCATGCTGCACGACACGGGCGTCGCTGACGGTTCCTACGGAATCCTACCTGATTCCTGCTGGGGGCGTTGGGAGACTTGGAAAACAAAGCGATGTACAGTTGGATGCTGGGTATCTATGCGGTCGCCGCCGTTGTGACGACTGCCGAGGACTATATACGATGCCGCTTGAGGTCGTTATCAAATAAACCTCCAGCTATCGCTGGTGGGAGACATCCCGCTGGAACTCGGGACGAGAGTGTACATTAGATTCCGCCGATGGGCTGGCGCTATAATGTCGGCCATAATCGCGAATGTAGCTTTGTATGGGTAAACTCGTATGGGCTCGTCTAAAGACGGTGACGCACAATTAGCGAATGGAACGCAATCGGTCGTGTGCTCCGGCCAAGCGGTCCACGGATTCGGGCATCAGCGTACCCCTGCGCTGGGAATGGCTGTAAACCTGGGCACGATGCAGGGCGAAGAAGAGGACGCAGATCTGCGGCTTGCGGGTCTGCATCTTACTCAAATCCACCTCGGCCAGCTGACGAGAGCCCTACAGCCTCGTTGGCAACCTTCAAGTCGCTCCATCAGCCATGGCTGGAGACGTTATTCAACCACCATACACGATTACAGAACATGATAAACGTGGATTGATCGCCGTTACAGCAGGATGTACCTTGGCCTTCGTTTGGGTGTGCTTTATCATTCGATTATGGCTTCGGACACAGGTTAGGGAGTGGAGGTCTGACGATTACTTCCTAGCAGCAGCGACAGTAAGTTTAGCTTCGACCGTGTGACTGCGGCGCAATTGCTGATCACTCGCATAGTTTCTAGAAACTATACAGACTGGTATTCTATTCAACCTTATCCACTTGGGTCTAGGTGGTCCCCAAGAAGAAATTCCTCGAGAACAACTGGAAGTCATCGGGAAGGTAAGATTCAAGAAGATTCCCCACACGGTTCAGCCGGTTCCCCTCATGGGGCATTCGTGCGACCCACCATCTTTTAAGAACTATGTCTAACAACCACCACAGCAAGGGTTGGCCTCACAGATCCTCTACGTCCTCACCATATGGACCACCAAGTCTTCCATTTTGCTACTCTACATGCGGTTGTCGCCGAGCGGTGCTCACAAACTTGCATCATGGACGATGCTGGCGGCTTCTGCCATCTGGGCTATCGTTTCCGTCATACTTGTATCAGTTCCGTGCAATCCCGCACAGTTCTACACAAGCAAAGCTGGAGAGTGCACTGATATGGTATGTATACATTTGCGACCCTCGTTGTGGATATTCTTAGCTAACAAGCATTGTAGTGGCCCAAATGGCAGGCTGTTACAGCCCTTGATATCAGCACTGAAGGACTGATCTTTTGCATTGCTCTTCAACTTGTGTGGTCGCTGCACATGCGATGGCAAGCCAAGTTCCTTGTTATATTCGCCTTCTCAGCACGACTTCCTGTTATCATGATCGCGGCGATTCGACTCTACTACTTCCGAGAAGCCATCTTCGACACAAACGTCACATATGCCAGCAGCTTCTACCTGGTCGCCAACCAGTGGCAGATGAGCTACGCCATTATCTCATTGACGATTACTGGTATGGGTCCTTTCTTACGCCCCTTCAATAAGGACCCGACGACGAGCTATGTCGCGAAACGGTACGCGAGGAATGGCGATGTGATTGGATCTCACTCCGGAGGGTCTCAGCCGAGCTACCAGATGAGTCGACTCGACCTCGAGGAGAACAGGCCCGCACCAGCACCAGTGCGGATGCGCCAACGCAGCCGCTGCCCGATGTCATCGAAAGCCCCTTCTCCTGAACCCGGTCAGGTCTCGCCCACATCGCAGACCTCTATCATCGGAGCGGCGGAGCCGCCAACGTTCCGCCCGCCGCACGAAGGTCTCAAGCATGATGCCGAGGTCTGGGTCGGCAACCGCTCATCGAGTGTGCGAGAAGCGGATGACGTGTTCAGACACATGAGTGACGAGACGCGCTTGGTCATTACGAAGAAGACGGAAATGAAAGTAGAGAGCGGCAGGGCCGACTGACTCCAGTGATCGCAACACAAGCCGTTGTGCGCCTACTTTCCTATGAATGAATACCCCCTGCGTATTATTTAGTGTATTTCTAGCGTATACGAGTGGATTCTAGAACCACATAAAGATGAGAATGAGAGACGTTGATAATCATTTGCAAGGCTGACAATACGGTCCGACTCACCATGTGTCTGTTTCCCATGTGATCGGCAAGCTTAGCGGCACGTTCGACCATGATCCCACCATCCGTGCCGCGGATACGCGGCTGTCCATGACTCGTCCATGGTTAGAGCCCTTCGCTTCCGCCTTCCTCGCCTCGCCCTGGTGGGTGCGATAGCTCGACCGGGGGCGGCAACGTCTTGTTTTGGATTGACATGACAGGGTATAAATCATGTCCAGCCGCTATAGCGGAAATTGCCAGAGACATTCCAGAGCCACGTCTGTCATTAGGTAGAGCAAGGCGAGAAGACTCTGAAGACCTAGCGTGGTGATTGCAGTGGGGATTCTGGAGAAGTCGGTGATCTGGGTCCGGAAGAATTACAAGTTACACATCTGTATGCCACATGGTGCGCTCGGGCATCCAATCTAACTGCCGATCGTGAAGTCGGCAGCTGAATATCGCCTGATGTTAATGCGAAAGAAGCTTCGGTACCTGCTCGATGCGGAATCAACAACGATACGACACGGAGCAAGGCGGCACGGAGAGAAGCGGTCTCGGACTGAGAACGCACGAGTTTCGACTTCGCTACGTTGACACCGACAGCTCAGCCACAGAATTCGCGGACGCATATCCTCGTTCCACTACAGGAAGAATAAAGACAATGCGGGGACTTGAAACTTCGTGATATACAAGAGCGTGTCCACGTTGGGCTGGTGTGCCGGCGCGGCGTACATGATCGCAAATCAGAACATGAGGACAAATACTTCGGTTCTACGGATTGGCCCAACTCTGAGCAAATGGCCATGAACTAGTATCCAATTGTGTCCACCCCCTGTAGTCTGTCTGTAATGTCTCCTGTCGGCATACGAAACAAGACACATTTCATGATCGCTTTCTATGCAAGAAGTGCTTGCGAGCAGCGCCAAAGGTTATCTTCATTTTCTCTTTGATTGCTGCATCATGACTAGTATCCGATACGATCGCGACTATACCGTTTGGTCCGTAGTCGAGCGTTGCGCCGCTGTCAGGCGCTTAGGCGAAGACGTAACAGGGGATGCCATACTGGTGCTTGATTAGTGAAAATCTCAAGTAAAATTGGGTGGCAAGGCCACATACGTTTGTGGGCACATTAAACTTCAAGTTCTTGTCCAAATCCGAAATTTGCTGAATCTCCTCCGACTTCAGGTCGAAGCTTGTTACGTCCAAGTTCTGCTGCAGACGGTTCTGCGAGTTGCTCTTGGGGATGACAGAGAGACCACGCTGTGTCGACCATCGAAGAAGAACCTGAACTGGTAAGCAACCCCAGATGTGTACTGTTTTCGGTTTTACATACCTGTGCTGGTGTCTTGCCATGTGCCTCTGCGATCTTTGTAATAACCGGATGGTCAAACAGGAGAGGTGTGTCTGCGGCGATCTTCATGTCGCACTCAATGAACGACTGAGGACCGAATGATGAGTATGCAGTAACGGCAATACCATGCTGCTCAGCAAGCTTGAGCAGGTTTGGCTGGACGTAGTACGGGTGATGCTCGATCTGGAGTGTCGCGGGCTTCACCTTCGCGTATGTGAACATGTCAAGGAGCAGAGCACCATTGTAGTTTGAGACACCGATGCTCTTTGCGAGACCCTTCTTCTGCACGTCCTCCATGGCTCTCCATGTGTCTTCAAGTCTTGCGGTGCTGTGCTCGATCTTGGTGCTGGCTTCATCGTTGTACCAGCCAGGTGGGTAGCGCGTCTTGGGGTCGACGTACTTGAGCGCTACAGGGAAATGGATAACCCAAAGATCAAAATAGTCAACACCCCAGTCAGCAAGCTGCTTCCGTGTGATAGGCTCAACCTGGTCGTAATCGTGGAAAGATTGCCACAGCTTTGACACAATGAACAGATCCTCACGCTTTACAATCCCCTCCTTGATGGCACGTGCGACACCTTCTCCGGCTTCCTTCTCGTTGCCGTAATCTGGCCATCAAATCAGTCTCCATGTTTGAAATATCCCAAATCAAACTCAATCGTGGGGTTGTACATGACTCGAGGCTGACTTTCAAAGCGATTGGACTGATCACATACCACAGGCTCCATCGAACAGTCGGTACCCAGTCTTAATGGCGTTGTATACAGTGTCCGCACAGGTGGCGTTATCTACCTTCCACAGCCCGAATCCGACCTGAGGCATCTTGTTGCCATCGTTAAGCGTGACGTATGGGGTCTTGGCGGCCATTGTTGTGAGAAAGCTGCGGTTCGAAGGAGAAAGTCGCTGTATTACAGGACGGATGACTGGTTTGAGAGCTGGGTATGAAAGTCGGAAAGACGAGCAGGCTCGAGGGATATTAGTAGTCGCGCGGTAACAGATACCAGCAAGCATAGCCTCTTGGATGATGCAAATTTTTGGGCACCTCTTCGGTATATACAGCGCGCTAAACACGAAATAAACACGGCTCTACGTCGTCTACCGTACAGTTGAAGCTTCTCTTTATCCTGGTGGATAAGCTCTTAGATGCATTTAGCCTTCTACGCGCAGATACCTACATGGAGTTCGAGTACTTTGCCTACCAGTACCCCGCATCTACGTAGATCACCCTGCAGTCATCGAGATAGTTTCTCCGTGGTATCATAAAGTAGCGCAGATAACAAACTGTAGAGTTGTAACTACTCTGGGGTGCGTTTACTAGAAGTCAGTGACTATGTTCAATGTTCATAGTGGGTGAACAGCATGCTATAGTCCGCGGTTGTTGTTCAAGGTGGGGCATTTTCTCGCATTTTGCCCCACCTCCCTTCGTCGCAACTGATGACGGCTGATCTGATTTGAAGCACCGGGTAAAGTTCTCTGAATACCGATCTATCGGCAACCATCAACCGCATTTACAACTGCGCAGCTGTCCGGACGTTGTGGAGGGGTTACTTTCATACCACGTGACCGTCTACCTCGAGGGTCGAGTGGCGGGATGCGGTAGGACGGGCCGTAGACACTCGGGGTGATGATCATCTACGTGGAAATGTGTGGACTTTGCGTGGGCGTCGTGGAGCATCCCCGATCATACGTTGTGTGGAGTCTTGACACATGAATTGAACAGAAGATTGCGTTTCTGTGGTTTGTGCTTCAACTCCTTCCACTAGCGAATGTAAATCGATTCTTGTGGATACACGACTCAACAAAGTTGAAACGAAGCACAGGTACTATGCATACATTGCCAAGTGCACGCCTTATATGCTGATATGTCACTACGCTCTCACAATAACTTACCATGACTCTTAACCAGTACCTATACAGTATACCCATGTGCACTGACATTGCACGTGAAATTGTGCATCTTGCAGGACGTTACCAAAAACGCGATAGCTATTCAGTGAACTTGTTTGACATCTAGTTGGACCCCATCTCTAACGACCATTCATTCCAGCTGATAAACCCCATCGATGATACTTGAGCCGTTGCATATGGAAAGTGTCAGTTACAAAGAACATTAATCGACATGTCCAATACCAAATTCCGATGCTAGTTACAATAATTCATATAAAAGGCACTCCACAGTAACTTCTATAAAATGACTAAATGCACCGCAGGGAAAACTGAATGCCACAACATACCGCATACTACATACCACCTGTCGTCAATTGCCCAAATCCTGCAGAGCAATACAGTCTTTCAGAGATGCAGGCCATCCAGGTAATGCAGTACTACACAGTCCTGCTGAGTGACCTCGGAACCAGTGCATAATCATGGCCCATACACTCCAACAACCCATGCCGTCCTCTCTAAGCATCGCCCCGGCATACCATTAAGCTCCTACTATGTAAACATAGTCTACCTCCATCCAAGCCCACGTCAGCGCCATCCAAACACAGACCCTGCGTCACTTCCAAGCCAAATCACTCACGCTGAACACACTACCGCTTCACGCGAACCACAACAACCCTCAGAGCCTTCCAGCAACCCCAAGCCTCTAGCTCGCATCATAGAGACACCTCGCCTCCCTCATGCGTGGCGAATCCTAGGCCGAACTCTCGCAGCCGCAGGGCCATGAAAACGTGATCGTGTACAATAAGAACAGTGTGCTGTTTGCGCTCAGTCCAGGGAGGCGTAGAGAGAGAGAGAGAGAGCTCGTAGTACTGCGGGGAGGTGGTGTAGGACGGCGGGATCGAGGGTGTGAGGAGCTCGAGCTCGTTTTGAGCCACTGTGTTGCCTGTGAAACGATGGGTGGTGGGTTGTGGAGCTGCGAGTACCAGGCAGCCACGATTACGTTGTTCTGAGGGGTTGTCTGCTATGCTGTGAGGCAAGATGGGGAGTATGCTTTCAAGGGTGCGAGTGGGGAGGATGTGTGTCAGTTTTCTGCCTGAAGTGTACGAGCCGCGTATGTTGATGTCGAGATATCATGCCCGATGTCAATGGGAGGACGGTGCTACTGGTTGTGAAAAGGGTTCGAGGCTGGTAGAGAGATTGCAAGATGGTCGCTGAGTTGGGTGCTAGATCTGGAGGAGGACATGGCTCACCTTGTGACTGCGTGGAGTGCTAGGAAAAGTGATAAGTGGTTTGGATGAACGAAGAGCGCAACGGAAATGTCGGAATACGTTATTCGATTTGTGTTGCATTAGAAATATAAAGCCACAGCAACCTCTACTGGATCTTAGTGACGAGCTTGCCCTGGTTTGCTCCTGTAAAGAGTGTCGTCCATGTCTTGGGCACATCCTCGAACTTTGTGGGCACGATAGTCTCGCTCTCGGGATCAATCTTGATCTTGCCGTCCTTGACACCCTGTGTAATCGCTGCAAGCATCTCTCCGGCCTTGGGAATCGCATCGAGGACGATGAAACCCCTGATCTCGATTCTGTTGGCGATGATCTCGAACCAGTTCTTGACACCCACGGTGGGGTCGTTGTATGACGCGATAGCACCGCAGGCAGCAATGCGACCGAAGCGCTTGATGCGCGAAAGCATGAGATCAAGAATCTCGCCTCCTACGTTGTCAAAGTACACGTCGACAAAGCCCTCGGTGGCCTTCTTCAGGTCCTCCTGGAATGTCGCGGACTTGTAGTCCACGCAGATATCGGCTCCGAGGCTCTCAACCCACTTGCACTTCTTCTCGCCTCCAGCAATACCAATGACCTTCTTGCAGCCGATCAGGTTCTTGGCAATCTGGACGACCATGCTGCCAGTAGCACCAGCAGCGCCGGAAACGACGACAACATCGTCCTTGGTCGCGCGCCCAACGTCGGTGATGCCGTAGTAGGCTGTGAGACCGGTGAAACCGAGGGAGCCAAGGTAGCTTGTGACGCTGATGCCAGCCTTCTCGTCGGCGGCGACAGCGCGGACTTCGTTCGCCTTGACGATGGCGTACTCTGTCCAGCCCAGCGAGCCGGAAATCAGGGTGCCTGTCTTCAAGCTGTCGGCGTTCGACTCAACAACCTCGCCGATACCGAATGAACGCATAGTCTCGCCCTGCTTGACGGGAGGGACGTAGAGACGCTCCGGATCCATGCCTTTCTGGATCCATCCGCGCTGCGCGGGGTCGTTCGAGAGGTACAGGGTCTTGACGAGGACCTCGCCGGCGCCAACTTCGGGGAGAGTGACGTTTGCAAGCTTGAAGGTAGCATTGTCGCCCTCAAGTACAGGGTCGGCGGTGGGAGGGTTCGACAGAACCCATTGCTGTGTTTGTTGGCCAGGCATTGTGTGTGTGTTGGTGGATCGAGGGGTTCGAGTAGAGATTGGAGATTGGAGAGTGGACGACGGACTTTGGGGGAGGGATAACTATATCTACAACAAAGTGCAATTCTTACAAAGCAGTAAGAGATTTAGACGGAAGCCTGTATGCGAATACCTAACAGGTGAGGCTCAATCGGTGGCAGCGTTTTAAATGCGGTGAACCTCGGCTTCTAGACACATCTACGGGTGGATACTCTCTGGGCGCCTTTGCAGTGTGTAGACTCAATGGCTGTAACGTTTGACCCGCTGCTTGTCCGAAATAGAATACTGGCCGTTCAGGGATCATCAGAAGCGGTCTGAGGGGAAAAGGTGAAGTAAAGCATCGCTGTAGCGATGGTGTAGGAATACTACACAAATGAACATGACGTAGACGAAAACAGGATCGCCACAACTTCGATGCTCTTGGAATCATTGTCTCGGCCCTTGTGTGGTAGAAAGACCGCATTGAACCGAGCTGCCCATCAAGGTAATGTTGACGGAAAGCTGGCGGGGTGGCGGTGCATGGATCATCCATGTCACGTGAGCGGTCTCAGCCCACCTGGGCAATCCCCGTGGCCTTGTCGGTGTAACAGAAGCAGGGTCTTCAGTAAATGCTAGTCTGGGTACTTGTTATAGCGCCGGATAACGCGCTTCCTAGTCTAAAGATCGTAGCCTTCAGTTGCAGAATTGACAATATGCAGTACAAACATAACGCGGAAAATGTTAGTGAGATCCTTGTTTAGAACGGAGTGTCCGTTTGGATAGTTTGTGTATTGCAATACGAGCACTGAGCAAGTGAAGCAACCTGTAATACATTGTTGTGCATGCGAATTGAGATTCTCCCAAATCATATCAGTCCAGATGCTGGTTAAATGCAGCTTTTCGATCAAAATCCGGTTCCATTGTAGACCTATAATACAGCATGCAGATTCCCAATCCAAGCGCATCCCAATGGCCCCATGCACACATCAGGTATCAGATAATCGGATCATATGCTTTTCCTGTCTTCCCAAGCAATGAGCCGTTTACGGAAGGAAAAAAAAGGACGCGAGGGATCGGCGTCGTGGCGTGGTCGATGCTCAGCGCTCACCGAGCGAAGTTTGTTGGTGGTATAAAAAGGGTATGATTGTGAGTGATTATGCGGTGAAGCGGCGAGCGACCTTGGCCATGACTGGAACTGGCATTAGCTACATGAAATCATCAAGGCTGTCGTAAAACGTACCATGGAGAGCAACAACGCTGAAGATGAAGACCACGGATAGGGTCATAACGACGACGGGGTCGACCTTGAGACCAGGGGACTCATCGGTGTACAGCCCTAAAGATGAATGTTAGCACAGGTGTTCGAGATCGTGGTTTCTGTTGTCCTGTCTAGACGATGCCATGCATGCTTCTCTATCTTTCCATCGCCCCAGACGTCTTGATGTTGGGTAGGCAACTTACTCAGCATGGTGCTGGAGCTACCACCGGCACCGGCAGCCCTTGTGCTGCTTGGTCGCTGGTTGGAGACCTTCTCAGCGCGGTCGGCGGCAGCCTTCCTGCGCATGACGGTAGCAGGGCCACCCGGGGGCTTGGGCGACGCAGGGCGCGCTGTTGTCGTGCCAGACGCGGCATTGTTGACGGGGGAGGT
Source organism: Boeremia lycopersici (assembly GCA_022609225.1). Taxonomy (NCBI): domain Eukaryota; kingdom Fungi; phylum Ascomycota; class Dothideomycetes; order Pleosporales; family Didymellaceae; genus Boeremia; species Boeremia lycopersici. The sequence continues at coordinate 156,287 of JAGKPY010000030.1, forward strand.
GGGGCGCGGTGCAGACTGCAGGAAGCGTGTCAGTTACTGTGCGAAAGTCGCGATTTGCAAATGTGCAGCACGTAAAGGCTACCGCGTCGAGGCTCGTGATTTAGATCTGAAAGCGAGCAAGCGACATTCGCAGCAGCAGGAGCAGAAATAAGCACCGCAGCTGTCATATTATATTGCGTGGCCGTCAATTATTATGGTCGCATCCAGCAGCCATCTGTCCTCTGTGTGCGCGCCGTGGTGTCCAATGGATCGGAGATAGACTGAGAACTCACCATCTTGTTCAGGCGTAATAGAAACCGGGAGGAGTAAACCGAGGGGGCGTCAATGGGGGTGGTGTTCGTGTGGTGGTCGAGGTGGCAGTTGCTCGTCGGGGGTTCTTGCTAACGAGAGGCCACGCTTCTGGAAGCTGCGAGCCGGGGGTGGTCAGGGTGAGCTTAGCGCGGCCGCCGCTAGCTCAAACGCACAGGCGCATTCCACCAGCTCCCTTTCACTCGGCCCTGCATTACCCCAGACTGAGACGGTTGTCAAAGCTTTGATTGGCTAGAGTTCTGAGCTTCCTTTCTCACACACAGACATTCGTCATAGCGCATTGTGAGAGTGTTGCCCGAAAACCACTTTTTCGCATTATTCCCAGATGTGCCCATACCGTCCAAAGATTACCGGAGGCGGAACCATCCACCGCCCCCATCGCAAATGCTCCCAACCGTGTCCAACCAAATCGTAAGACTATGTGAAGCATGAAAAACAATAAGACCGCAAGAACTCCCCACCCGACCGTTAAGCGAAAGAACCGTGGGCAACCTTGAGCCCACAAATGAACACCCCATGTAACCCACACGTGAATGGTATATCATCTTCAGCCAGACCCAGATGCAGATCAACGCGCCGTAAAAGCATGACTGGAACCCAGGGTAATTGTTCGCCGACCACCCATAACCTGTTCCGCCTGTGGATATTGATTGGAAAGCCGGCACGAATGCCTAGGACACCTTGAAATGCAGGAACTCCGAATGTGCGTCAAGATTTCCCTAATGAAACTCCGTTTTAGCCCCACACAGAGGCCTGAACGCCATGGTTGGGCGTGTTACCCCAAGGACCATTGTTCCAGATAGCACCCTTGTCGGTAATCGTCGACGAAGGGTTCAAAGAAGAAGAGGAAGCAGCGATGTTTTTCTGCTCGCTGGCGTTGTAAGCGCCGTAGCTGAGGGGCGACGGGAGCGGTGTAGTCGCCCGCTTGCCGAGGGGTGCACCAGCCTGCTGATGCTGGTTAGGAGCCGGACGAGTGCCAATGGGAGCAACGCCGGATCCGTTCGTCTTGTTAGAACCCGAAACGGGGGGAGATCCGCCCGGGGATGAGTTGGAGGTGCGGCTAGCCTGCTGCGCGTCGAAGAGGCCAAAGGCCGGGTTCTGGTGAGAAGAAGGAGACGAGTTGCTGTTGGTGCGGGCCTCCTGTGCTCCACCTGCAGCGTCCTTGTCGGCTCGAGGGGGCATCTGGACGGCGGCCTCGCCAGAGATGGACTGTGCTTGCGTGCCGAACGGGTCGAAGGCCAAGGGAGATGCTCCGCGGTTAGCGCCGGCGGACTGGACTCGGACGTCCTGGCTGGAGGTGGGGTTGTTATTGTAGAGGGCTGAGTTCTCGCCGTACAGGGCACGATGCTGGCGGGCGATGAGTTCGCGGCGGTCGTCTTCATTCATGGTATTGGGACTCATGGAGCGGTCCGACTTGGATCCAGATCCCGAAACGTCTATTATCCTAGTCAACCACTGTCCTTCCTCTATTGTTGCCCTGACTCTGAGTCCTTACTTCTGTGGTATTGCTGCTCCTGGTGGTAGTTGCGCAGCTCACGCTCGCGCTGAGCAGCCATCCGTCGCTTCGCCTGCGCCATCTGATCCGCGTCGTTCGGTCGGGGCGCAAAGCGCTGGTTCTGGTAGAAGCCCTGCGCGTTCGCGGCCGAGTGGGAGCGGATGCCATCGTACTCGCTGACCGAGTGGTGGCGCTGCTGGCCGCCGTAGCGCGCGTCTGCGTCCGTCAGTCGGGGCCCGGGATCAATGCGGGCGTGCGGGCATACCTTGCTGCTCGTTGTACGGGGGGCGGGGGGCGCCTCCGCCCATCATGGGCATCGACTCGCGACGGCTGGTGCTGGAGCCCGCCGGGGGCGTCGCGGGCGGATAGCCGCCGAATGGCTTTCCGCCCTTGGCGAGGTTCTCGACGGCGCGTTCGACTTCTGTAGGCGGCGAATTAGCCGAGTTCGTGACCCGTGTCAGCAGCGTGTCACTGCCATGCGCTGTCACTGTGCAACGCGCTACGGTAGCGACCCGCTCGGGGTCCAGTCCTCCTGCGACGTACCGTCGAACTGCGCAACAAACGCATTGGCCTCGTCCCTGTTCACGGTCGAGCTGGCGCCTGAGTCCATGTTACTCGGTGTCCTGCCGCGGCTGTAACCGCTGTGTCCGGTACCTGAGCGCGAGGGCGGCGGCGGCTGCTCCCACGACGATTGGCGGCCGGGGGCGGGCGCAGGCCAGGCGGGGTCGTTGTAGTAGGACATGGTCGGCGGCGGGGAGTCGTTGGGCGGCGGTCGCGGCGGGCGGGCGGCAGCTGATATGGACGCGGTCGGTCGGCAGACAAGGTGGACGCGGTCCGGGACGGATGGCGAGGATCCGAGAGAGCAGCGAAGCCCTGCTGCACAGCGTGTCAGAGAGAATCAGTCAATGGCAGGGTCGAGCGGCCAGGGTCGGGCGCGCTGGGCATGCACGGAATGGGGGCGGGAAATGAGACGGCCGCGGGAGCGCAGCGCAGATTTTTTGGCGCGCTGCTAAAGTTGCGGAGAGGGTTGAGATAGGGTCCTGCCGCTTACCGAGAAATGCAACTCCACAGATGCGACGCAGCGTAAGGAGCGGTGGCGATTGCGGCTTCACGCGACAGAGGAGCAGGCGACGAGACCGAGAGGCAGCACAGCTGGGCGGTGTCAAGGAAGGGTTGGTACGGGAAAACTCGCGGAGCGGTTTCGAGGGGGATATTCCTCACATACATATTAGTCGAACGCTAACCCTGGCCAAGCGCTCAGGCCCGTGGGTCGTGAGGAGCGGAGGGAGATTGAGAGATGCAGTTAGCCTCGAGTTCGCACGCAATCAACTGATGGGCCCTGCGCGCTGCAGCGGCGCATGTCGTCGCCGGCGACCCACCGCGGCGAGATGGCACTCGTGGTCCAGTGCAGTGCCAGTGCCAGTGCCCGTCGCCAGCGCCCGTCGCCAGCGCCCGCACGCCCGCCTGCAGCGCTCGCCCGGCGGGCCAAGGCGACAGGCGCAGAGTCTGCGGACATGACGTTTGTGGCAGCTGCAGGTGCCCTCGAGTGCGGGAGATGCAGGCTGCTGGTGCGCTAGCCATGTGAGCGTCGTCGAGCACCACCAAGTTGGCACCAACACTGCTCGGGACGCAGGGCCACATAAATGCCCGCCAGGCCGCGCTCTCCTTTTCCGCAGCCGCACGTGGACCCTGGGCTGAGACCCTCTCTCTGCTCTGACACGCGCACCCCAGCTGGCCACGCGCAGGCGCTGTCGTCTGCTGCGTCCAGCGCCTGCGAACGGCCGTGTTCGCAGCCATCGCCAGCCTGCCCTACCGGACGCATGGCTGCAGCACAGTCAAAAGGGATGCATGCCATCCTGCGCCCCCGCCTCGGGCCAACCACTGCCCGTATAGGCCACGCCGTCTGCGCCGTCCGTCTTCGGCAGGAGAATGCGCGCGTTGGCGGGCGCTGGCGGGCTGTGTGATCAGCCTGCCCTCCTCCATCGCAGACTACTTGAATAGCCAGCCCACTATCGTGCGGGGCTGCCACCACATTGCAAGCACCGTCCAATTAGCGCCACCGGCCGATGTGATGTCGCCAGGTGGCTGCTGGTCGAGTCGCTTTCGCAGTCACAGACTGAGAGCAACATGGTCAGCAACATGCGTGGCTTGTGGACAGGTCCGTTTCAATGGCTGTTGCTGCACTGCAACGGGACATCTCGTTGCTCTCGAATAGGTACGGAGCGGCCGTCTTTCCAAATGAGGCTGGAGCGGGGCCGGCATGCACGCCATCTCGTCTGCTCTGCGGTTGTAGCGCTTCTGCGGACCAAGCATCACCAGATGCACGGCCTGCAGCACCGCCATGCACACGGTACCATGCCGAGCTCGCAGTCAACAGTCGTGCGAGCCGCTGAAGGAACGGACGTCTGTTGCCGCTCTTCCTCATGTCAGCTTGGTACCACACCACAACAAACATCTCATTGTCCGAGCAACCCGGTACGTAGCGCTTTGTCCCACCTGTCGTCTGTGGTACACGGCCCGTCGACGAGCCTCATGATTCATCCGACCAGTACAACGACTGGAGAACGTCGATGCAGCGTGTCCGTGCCAGCAGGTCCGTTCTGCGGACTGGAACGGACCCGATACCCCTGCCATGTCTGCCCATTCTCCCGTAACGGAGGCACAGCCCTTCTTCTCTCAACATCTTCAGCGGCACGTCTCGGAACAGCTCAACTGCGCACAGACACGTCCAACCATTTACCTGGCCAAACGCAGCATCAGACATGAATGATCAATAACCTCCTCAAGACTCTTTCCTCTTAGAGTGTATGCGCTGCAACGGAGTGGAATCACTGAGCGGCAGTTGTGCGGCTTCTCGGCTGCGATGAGCATGAGTTGGATTCTCCAAAAGTGCCAAGTGGCTGGTCAGACGTGCCTGTGTGGCGCGGTGCAGTACCTTCTTCTCTTGACTGGCTCTTGTCTCACCTCATATCTCCCATCATCAAACCGCATTCCGCTGTACCTGACTGTGTGACCAGATTACCAGCCCTTGATAGCACGGGGTGTCCTTTGTCACGCGCTTTCGAAGATGACATCGACATGGAAGCTTTGTCTTCTCTGTACGGTATTGATGACCACCAGTAAACAGGCAGAACGTCAGGGCTTGCAATCACGCCTGTGTTCATGTCTTGAACGATCACCTCAGCCACAAAGTCTATTGTTATCGAACTGATGTCAAACGCCAGTACTGAAAGAAGATCCTGGCATCAGACATTCGTCCTTTGACACCGGAAACAGTCGCCGACCGGGATTGCTGATGATTGCCACAGCGGAAGTTTCGTCACCGTCATCCTGGGTTTGCGCCTGGTGCACAAACGGAACCTTGTGCATGTGACGCAGAAGGTGCCTGCACAGGTCAACAATCTGTTTATCCTTTATGTGACCCATTCCATTGTGACAGCCCCAGTACATATATCATACTAATCGCGATAACACTCAAGCACGACACCTATCTCCGTGCTCAAAGATGACCTCAACGGCTTTGACATTACTCGACCTCCCTCCAGAGTTGATACTGGAGGTTGCCGACTATCTGCCGGCAGATAGCATCCTGGCTCTGAAATTCTCCCACCGGATATTGAACTATTCATTACCTCTTGCACCGCGGCTCCGAAATCAGACCCTGTCACGTTGCGCACGTCTTGCAGTCCGCAGCTACCTCGCAAAGCCCTCACTGAATCCAACCCATCTTCGGTGCATTCTGTGCAAAGCAGTCTATCCTCTGAAATCTTTTCGATCGTCAAGCAGTCCGACTTGTGTACCGTTGTCGTTTGGTTCTGACGTGGGAGACACAGACGTCCTCGAACTACCACAGAGGCTCTGTTCTTGGCATGTTGGTCGTCTAGCGCGAATCGCCCATACCGAAGCTAATGGCAGAAATGAGTGGGTCGACAGCTCGGAACAGATGTGCATGCACTGTGGGGCTATTCAGTCTTGGTTGAAGTGTGATTGCAAGTGCGATAGCTGTTCGGTCAAGGCTGTGACAGCATACACACGATATCTAAACAACAAGACAGAATGCAAGAAGTTCGTCTTTTACAGGAAAGCCGTGACCAGCAGTAACGCCCCACAGACTGCAAGGAGTCAGCTGTTTGTCCGGGAAACGTGCGTCGAACCTGGTACGTACCATACAGTGTTAAGTCTTGATCATCGTGCTCCATATTGACTTGAGAGTAGAATCTGCGGATCCGTATCGAATCATGCATATGCGAGTCTGGCACTCTGACGAAGACACAACACATCCTCATGTCGAATTCCAGACATTCCAAGACGACCATCACTCGCTGTCTGTGGCGTAGGGATTTCCATAGAATGTTCCATTGTGTAGTGGATGCCGGTTCGCACCAGGTGGTTCTGTAAATATACGGAGGCTTCGTTACATATCGCTTCTTTCCCTGAGCGCTTGCTTCTCTCTGATCACATAACCATATTCTCCATTCTCAAAGCCAGCTCTTTCGACATCCCCTCTGTTCCGCCGCTGGCCGTGCAACTCGCTGCTCCAGCTCTTTACGGTGACCAACGCCCACCACTGCGCGATCATGAGCACCAGACCGCCACAAGCAACACCCACTTGCACCATGCCAAAGCTCTTCGAGCACCGCATGAGCCATTCATCGTCCCATCCGAACCCCGCATGAATGTCTCGGCATATCGCCGTCTCGTCTACCCGCCAACTCGGAATCACCGGGTTCATATAACGCAGGTCGAATGGAAGAAGCGTGTTGAGGAGGGCGAGGGTAACAAATGACAATGTAGTGGCCTGGAAGAGGGTGTAGACCGATACGAGCCGAGGTAATAACTGTAGATTCATGTCAGCAATCACGTTCAAGGCTGCAGTGTACAGCTGGGCCGTCCTTGACATCGTCCAGAAGGGGGCTCGTCGGTGCTGTGTAGAACTGCGTACCTTGACTGCGCCCAATAACCCGAGCATGCTTGCAAACACTCCCAGTCCGTTATATGTCAGCGACCAAAGCGCCCATGTCTGACTGTCTCCTGGTAGTGCAGAAGATAGCAAAAGTAGCAAATGAGTCGAGAGTGTGAGCACGGGCAGAATTATCGCCAGGAATCTAATCGCAGTCAGAATCCATCTTCCACTCTCAATGTCCGCGTTTTTGCGTTCCTGGCCGCGCTTTGCACGATCCGGGAGCTCGCGGAAACTGACCTCGTCTGTGCTTGCTCTCGCGACAACTCCATATTCAAATGTCAAAAAAACGTCGCACGCTGGAACGGGCAGAGCAGAGTGGTATCAGGGTATCAACGAGGGCGCGCGTATGCAAAGAAGAAGAGTCAAACGCAAGCAAGGGCGCCAGCGTCGATATGAACGATCCGCGCTCCAGAGGTAAGACCTGACGTGACCTCGAGAGACTTGCACAGTGCGTGCTGGCCGTGCTTCGCCGAATGCGACACGCCTATTCGTCGAGTTTCGAAAAGCCGCTGTAAAGAAAAGGTATGTGGACGAATGAGCACCGGAGACTTTTGTCAATTGAAGCTCAGCGTGCTCGTCTGACCAATCTCTGCAGATGGGTACTCTTAGCTCCGGGTTCCGCGGATGCCCGACGTCATCGATTGAGGCCCTACGACGGTGTTTTGGCTCGAGCTCGTTCTCGCCCGGGTGTGACGGGTCGTTGGAGGCTTGGCTCTCGAGTTTCTGCAGCGAGGAAGGAGCAGCGAGGACTGTATTCTGGCGGCCTACTTGAGCTGCAAAGGGCGATGATAAGATGCGTCTATTTTAGGCTTAGGGGCAGGGCTAGGTACGGGAGCGGATCACCAGCGATGCGGCAGTGGAGCTAACCGCAAGTAAGCATCGCGGTAGTGGCTTGGGAGGGGTATCGGCTTTATTGGATTGGCCTTGGAGATGAAGGGGGTTTCGAGCGAATTCCCATCCTGGGAAGTGCGCGAGAGTGTGACGTAGGACTGGAATTTTGGAGTTGCGCCAGGGTGCTGTGCAAACGACACAAGAGCGCTAACATGTCAATGGGCAAATTGTGGATAAGGCAGCGAAGCAGTGGTCAGCAATGAAGCTTTACCAAATCGAGGTTGCTGATACGTGGACTGTCGCGTGTCTTTTCGGACTTTATGTCAGTTAGGTGCCGAGTAGATGTTGTGAGTGGGGCGCAATACGGTGATTACGGTGATGTGCAATTTATTACGGAGAATTATGTGATGAAGAGCCGATGCTGGCTCTACTGTATGTCTTATTGTGTCTCTGTTGCTCATACACCAGCCACAGGTAGCACTTGGAGACTGTGATTCAAACGACACTATTGAGCGTCGCATAGTGGCGACAGGCTCTGGTTTGTGATAGGACATCAGGTCTCGCTTCACACATGAGGTCCAATGAGCAACAACGACGAAAGACATCAATAGCTGGTCACTCGTCGTACTTTCTGGTACCTGCCACCCGGAGGAAGGTATCCTGCTTGTGTCAACGAGAACCCCGTTCTTACTACCAGCTTCGTGTCTCCTCGTGATGCGCATACAGTATGGCAGGGGTAAGTATTCAATGTGGATTCAAGACTTTGCGACCGCCAGCTGTAAACAGAAAGTAGCTTATGGAGGTATACAAAGTTTTTTAGCTTTAATCTCGGCACTTTGTTGTCTGGTTTGCATGCCTCACTGTTACCTGCAGAGAGGTGCTGCTAGAAGAAGAAGAATATTTGAGGATCCACATTGATTATTTACCCCTACCATACTGTAGGAGTAACAAGCGTGATTAGATGGACAATCCTTTGGACCGAATTTTGCGCCTAATGTTGCTGCTGTCTTGGTCACTAAATTCTGAATGTCAGCTCCGTTTGTTGCACTTTCAATACAAGCCTTTGTGTTGAGTAAGCATCACTTGGAGCACTGCAAAGCAGATGTGCCACTCGTAATCTGAGTAATCCCAGTCGTCACAGTGGGCAAGTAAAATCTCATACATTTTCAACACGAGTGCAGTAGACCAGTGTCTAGAATGTCTGCTGTCACTGATTCAGTTGAAATCCGATGTATTTTTAGATACTATTATCCCATCGCCGCTAATATCATGCAAGCTTTGGTGTCACTAGTGATATACTGACAGCTTTGATTATGACGAGCGGATGTCATCTTCATGTCGCTACATCTCTGCTCGTAACTCTCCATCTCATACGAATATCTTGCAAATGGCGGTATTTCTTCTCGAATTCAGCTCCAGAAAGAGCTTTGTGTTGAGAAATATGTAATTCATGCATATCAGTCATGACATAACAGTCAGGCGAATTTGGTGTTGGCACGAACACCTCATGAATTTTCCGCTAGCGGTAACCTTTTGGGTCCGCAGCGTGAGGTGTCCTGGGTAGCAACCGAACCTATTGTATTACATATGACGGACGATTGGTCCATCGAAGTGAATTTGCGGGTAACAAAGATTCGGTGAAGCTATACTAGGCTCTAAGTTCTCCTTCAAAATTGACTCATTGATGCTGATCTATATCAGTGTAAATTCGCGAAAGAATCCGAGCTTCCAGGTGGGTACTGTAAGACGGGTAAAGCTGTAGAGAAGAGGGGAAGCCTTCCAAAAAGGCATCCTAGAAGTACTTAGCGCGCTCGAGATCTACAGCCTCCCGTCCGCCAGTGGACGAATCCCCATCGTTATTTGAGACCCGGATGTCAAAATAAGCATTACACTGTATAGTTAGCGACGTTGAGAGCCGTGCCGTTGCAGATCATTCGGTGAAATACGTCCAATGGTTGAGGATCTTTGTTAGTATTCGCTGTCCCGGCCCCAAAGGTTCGCTTACCGGCCTCATCTTCGCAGAACTTTGCTGTAAAGGGAAGCGTCACGTGGCGGAGGATTTGCGATGATGGCCATCGCGGGAATACACGCCGGAGGTATAAGACTCGGTGTCGCGCTTTCCTTACAGCTGCCCACGAAAGCGTGAGAACTTCCTCAACGCAAGAGATAGGCCCCCCACTTCCTAATAAAGCGCCAACGTCACCGGCACGTCGAGTGTCTTGTGTCATCAACTTCTCATTGCTGAATTTTGGTTGGACTTGACGTCGAGCTCAATATTTAACATTGCCTCATGCGACTCTGGGCGACAACAGGATTTGTAGGTACCACAAACATCTGGATCCTCGACAGCCCCACTAGGAAGCATGTCGGTCGCGAAGTATTACAACAGCCTTGCTGCGCCGCCGTAGTCCCGAGTAAAAGAACGGACAGAGCCACACCAACATCTTCCAACCCTGGAAGAGCCGAGGCTCGTGAATGGATGCGGGGATCACTACCCCCTCTCGGAACGAATCTTTCCACCACAGGCTGAGGTAGGCGAGGCTGCACAACTTGAGCGATGGTTATCTCCAAAGTCGTCATCGTCGATTGGTCGCGTATAGAGGATGCGAGAAGCTTAGCCCCTGTCACCCCTCTTAGCCCCCGCCCATCTCGCCGTCCGCTCATCTCGACTTCTGCGCGAGCCGGAATGACAGCTTGCGTTCCCACACGTCCCGCTCGAACCACCCCACGATTAACGCAACCTCAACTGCCTCCAAGTCCTCGAGCCACGGGTCCGTGAAAGCCGTTGAGCGCGCTGTGCTGCAATGCCCAAAAGATCCGCGGGGTGCTTTGAGTGCAGGAAGGTACGCTAAATTGGCTCGCCTTTACATTCCACATGATCGAAAGTTGAGATTGTTCCCTAGCGAAAAGTTCGTTGCGATGAGACCAAGCCCGAATGCAATACTTGTTTACGAAGAGGCACGAAATGTCCAGGATACAGGCCTGCGCAATCGTTCATTCTCCATCAATTTGATAACGAGACAGAGCGGCCGCAGTTGATCAAAGAGGACGAGGAGCGCTACCGCTATGCATACCGAACGCCACCAGCGTTGGAATCCACATCGACCAATTCGTCGAGAAACAATCCCTATGGCACTCTGGTTGTTCAGGAGGAGCAGGCTCCAGCTGTCGAGATAAATGTGCCTAAACAGGTCAGCGTCATAGCTGTGGATCGCATCCAGCACCTGGGAACTTTCATTCGGCTTTACCTACCAAGAGCTGATGGTCCAGCTTTGCCGCCTCCATCAGCCCTGATGGTCCAGCTTTGCCGCCTCCATCAGCCCTGATGCTTGCGCTTCCAACCATGCCAGCGAATAGCCCGGTGCTGCTCGCTGCAATTGATGCACTATCCGCTGCACAGCTTGCTGTGAATGATCGTGATCGTGCATTAGTCAATCGATCTCGTTCAATGTACGGCGCAGCTCTGACCCAGATGTTGAAGGCGATTCAAGACCCGGTGTTAGCTGTGAAAGACGAGACCCTCCTGTCAACCTACATGTTGACGCTATACGAGGCATGTGTTGGATAAAACCGTCAACAGCGCTGTATTCTAATCCAGATTCCAGGTCTTTGTCGGTGTCACTCAAGGACACGGCTTCTTCTACCACGTACAAGGCCTGCTCCACCTGGTTAGACAGCGTGGCCCAGCATCCTTCACCACTCGACTGAGCCTCCAGATCTTCCATGCGATTCGTTACAACTCAGTATGTGATAATTCAATTGATGAGATACCCCTTGCTAACCACAAATAGCTCAGTATTGGCTACCATATGCGCAAAGCCTCATTACTCGACAGCCCGGAATGGCTTACTGTAACCGCACGCTCCGCCAAAACTGACCCGTACGTTGCTTTGAACGACATTTGCATCTGCATCCCGCGGCTCCTCGAACGCACCGACAAGATCGGCACCCCGGACTGCCCCCCAACCGAGCTCGATTCCATCATCGAAGACTCCCAAAAGCTCGCTAACCGGGCCTTTGAATGGCTTTCCGATTTCGAGAAATACGGCCCGCGTTACGACAAGGTGGACATTGCCTCCATGGAAGCGTTCCTCGAGTCCATCTGCCCGGACCGCGTCTTCGATCCCGTGTTCAACTTCCACTACTTTGGCGCGGGCATTTGCTACATGATCTACTGGATGAGCATGCTGATCATGCAGTCCAACACGTTCAAGCTGCTGCGCACCCACCGCCCACTTGAGCCCAAGCAGCTCATGATGTGGGGCCGCCAGCTCGCGGGCTACGCCGACAGTATCTGCATGAGCGTGCCGTTTCACTGCCGCCCACAGACGGGGTACACGGCCAAGTTTGGCAGTCTGACGCCGCTGGTGGTGGCGCGGAAGTTTTATGAGAATGCGCCCGGCATGCAGGCGAAGGCGCAGTGGTGCGCCAACGTGTATGTTGTTGCGCGCGTGCCCGGGCTGTATCAGGAGACGCCGGTGCCGCTGGAGCCGTTTAAGGCGGTGCAGACTACGGTGCAGCAGGGAACCAAGAAGTATATCTAGGTAATGTGTAGCATACGGGCGCCTTGTGGCGGAGATAGTGGTGTTTCCTTGGCTGGGGGTCGCCACTGGTACGAAGTAGTTTGAAGGCGCAGTGCATGCGTGTAATCAAACAGGTCCAATCACGCCGACCATTACCTTCTCTCCTAATCAGCCAACATCTCGTGATGGTAGTGCTCACTCACTCCAGGCAGCATATCGATCACGTTAGCGCATGAACCACCAGACGCCGCACCACACACATCAAACCACACTCCAGCCTCAAACAGGCACAGGCAACGATTGACCTCTACAGGATGTATTCTCCACAACCCCCCAGACGCTATGAAACACGGCCACGCGGGCCCAAGGGCGCTGCTATGCAGCGCTGAACAACACAAGCTTTGATCCAAGACGCAAGGAAACGACAAACGAAACCGAGAAACCAGAAAGAAACGAGACGACGACAAAAACAAAACAAAATGAAGCAGGGAAACGCCATCGCCATGCGTAATATACACAACACTCCTCTCCCGTCTATGTGTGCGTGCGGCTCACTCCATACTGCTTCCGTGGAGCGCAGCGCGTCACGTCGCTTTTTCCATGGGGCTATTCGTTCTACTGCGCAGCCTCTCCTTCTCAACGGAGCCCTTGAGCTCGGCGAGTTTCTGCTCGGTGACGCGGATGGCCTCGTCAATCTCGCGCTCCTTCATGTTTTTGGGCTCGACGCGCTGGGCAGCGTCGGGGGTGAATTTGTAGGCGGCTTCGTGCTGGACGCGGTCGATGGCGACGCGGTGCTCGAGCCATTTCCACAGCTCGCTCTCCTCGTGGCGCCAGATTTCGTCGTAGGCGACTTGGCGCTGGTGCGTGTTCCAGTGGTTGGGGCCGGAGACGCCGGCGGGTGTGCCGCGGAAGAACCAGGAGTACATTAGCAGGGCGCCGAGGACGGTGATGATGATTTGCGGCGTGAACAGAGTCTCGATCGTGTCGGAGAATGGAACAATGAGACGGATGGGTTCGAGGAGACCCCAGTCGCTCTGCTTTGCTTGTGGAGCGACAGGTGCGGCGATGACGGGCGCTTCCTCCAGGGCTGCAGTCTTGGATCGCTTCTTAGACTTTCCGTTGCGCCCTGGTGTCTTGGGCCCAGAGGTGATCTTGGAGGCCACAGCAGTGCGCAGTGCAGCCGTGAGGGAGGTAGCATAAGACATTTGGCCATCATTTGCACCCTTCTCGATAGGTCCTAAATCATGTTAGCATATTGATTGAGACGGATTCATGATCCGTACCTCTCAGCCAGCTCTTGCCGCTCCATTCCACCGTGAAGGTCATGATCAGTCGCGTGCTATTGCCCGGTCCCCACATCAGACAGTATCTTGTCTTCGTGAGGAAGATGTTGCCGCTCGGTACGTCAGGTGTTTGCGTGCTGCAATTGACGCTAACCACTCTTTCAAGGTCGTACTGCTCGAGTGTCATCTCGATGTTACATCTTGTCTGCCGAGGCCCGACTGGTGCGGATAGTGGTTTGGTATACGCGTAGTTGAAAGTCGTCTTCTTCTCGCCCAGGCCGTCCTTGTCATGCTCCATCTGCAGGTCCATTGATTTTTGGTCCTCGACCAGCCATTTTCGCATAAAGACATCAGCGGCCGGACCAAACATAAGGCTGTATACTTTGCCCAGAGGCGCTGGAATGGTCGTGTCAATTAGCAGCTTGTCGTAGTGCTTATCAGCGTCAGCACAATCCGAGGGCGCGTGGGTTGCAGAGCCAGGGAAGTCATTTGTTGCCGCTGCAGCGCCATTCGAAGCAGCCTTTGCCGCCTCAGTGGTCTGCCCGCCACTGCCCACAGCCTGGGCAACGGCAGCGCTGACCTTGCGTGCTGCTGGTGCATCGCCTGCTGCAGAGCCGATTTCGCTTCCAGCCGCACTGCCCTCACCAGCTTCAGTGAAACTACCAACGCCGTCATCATCATCCGCATCCTCGTCGTAGACTTCGTCGTCAGATTCGCTGGTCCCCTCATCGCTGACAATCGATTCGGCCTTTTCGGTCTTGTCGCCAGTCCCAGCAGCACCATCGAGTGTCACGCCATTCAGCGAAGACTTTAGATTGGGGTGTGATATTTTCCAGATACCGATAATCAGATCATAGGTGGAGTCTCGAGCCAGGAACGATGCGAACACATTGCGAGCATGAAGGGTTTGGATGACGATGGCGTTGGGGAAAAGCACCGCGGTTGACTTCTTCTCGACAGACACGACTTCGTCAAAGCTAATGACGAGATTAGTCACCCAACCCAGGATATTGCTGGAGAAGCAGAGATGACCCTCGCTAACGTATAATCGACCGTGAAGCAAGATTTCCTTTTGCAATGCTGCACTGTAGTCCTCGATCAGATAGTCGTCTTCTGGTACGCTTTTGAAGAGGTTGTGGAAGTCCTTGTTGCGCTTTGGCGGCGCAACAGCAAAGCCGGTGCCGTTCAGTCGGTGGCCTTGTAACGCAGCTGCAGGAGCCAAGTTGGTGGTGCTGCCTCCAAAGGTAGTAGGAACGGTATTGCCAGTGGCAGCGGAGCTTCCCCTGTGCCGTCTTCTTCTTCCTCCTCCTCCTCCTCCTCCTCCTCCTCCTCCACCACTGATGCGGCTGCGGATGCTACCTTGCCTCTGAATAGAGCCAGCAGCTGGGGAATCGGTGATATCGCCATCTCTCTTAGGTGAAGCGGCACCAGCTCCTCCAGATTCGACGGTAAGCGAGCGCGGACGTTCATTGATGACGGGCGTAGGCTGTGCCGCGTAAGCTGCTGACACAGCATCTGCAGCTGCCGCGTGCTCGACTTTTGCGGAGGCTTCGTCGGCCTTCGTGGTGATGTTCGTGGCGGAAGACATGGGGCTGACCTCGTTGCTCTCTGCTATGCCCAGTTGTGCTAGACTGAGGTTTCCAGAGCCAAGTGTCTCAATAGCTGGCCGCTGCTTCTCAGCTCCGTCAGTTGTTGGTTCGGCGTTTGCAGGACCAGTGACTTGTTCTCCTTCGTCTTTGCTTTCCTCTGCTTCCTTGGGCTGCTGCTTGTCTGTCTTGTTCTTGGGCGCGGTGTTTTGCGTAATAGTGTTGCTAAACTGGTTCGCAGCGTTCTGTGCGGCCGAGAAGACGGATGAGAAGAAACCAGTATTGGGCGAGTTGAGTACAGCGGTGCCCCCAGGGGTTTTTGCTTCCTCGGGGTGAGGGGTGAGCGGTGCCGAGATGTAGTTGGAGAGCTTGCTTGGGGCGTTTGATGTCGAGCGCACGCGTCTGTGCGATATCATGTTCCCCGAAGGGGACACGACTACGTTGGGGTTCGACTGGGAAGGGCTGTGCTTGGTGCCGTTTCTCGAGTGCAGAGACTCGGTCGGCGAGGGCGCAGGCCCGTCTACAGGAGTGGGCGGGGTGACAAAGGTGGTGGGGGCGTCGACTGTGTTCGGAGGGGTTGCAGGCAGATGGGTGATGATAGGCGTCGGACCTAGCGACCGCAGAGACGGCGACGACTGTCTCTCTGATGCGACGTGGATCTGGGGCGGGGAGGCGACAATGGGGTCGACCAGGATGCGCTGCTCGCGCTTCTTCCCTCCAAACAGCGCGCCGAGTGCTCCAGGGCTGGTGGCTGACTTGACGCTGTCCGTGTCGGCGCGGGGCTTGGGCGAGGCGCCGCGGCGGGTGGGAGTAAAGGCCTCCTTCAGCTTGCCGACGGGCGAGACTCCGCGCTTGTTGGGCGCAGCGTCGACGGTGTGGGGGGTGCGCGTGGAGGCGGGCTCGTCGGAGGTCAGCGAGTCGACGAGCGTGGCATCGGCGTCGGAGGCAGAAGCGAGCGAGTCGAGGGTCTCGGAGGCGATCAGGGGCGGCGAGAGGGTCAGCAGGCCGGCATGGGAGTTGTGCGGTGATATGCCGGGGCGAGGTGCGGGCGAGCTGAGCGGCGGTCAGTCGGGGGCGGCGAGGTATAAGCAATGCAGCGAAACAATGGGCAGAAGCGACAAAAACGACAGGCAGGCGAAATCACAAACGACGACGCATGGCGGGACAAGGGCACGGGCGAGGGTGCGGGAGGCGATACGGCGGGCTGGCGTGCAGTGTGGTGCGGTGGGGAAGGTGGAGGCCAGAAGTTCGCCCCGGCGTCCAAGCACTGCGCAGCGGCAGGACCGCACCACGGCAGGACCGCACCACGGCAGGACCGCACCACCGCGCCAGGCACCCTCGGCGCACTCTGCAACACAGGGGCTCGGGGCCGCAACAGGCGACGGGGCACGGGATACGGGATACGGGGATACGCAGCGGGATACGCGACTTACGCTGCGGGCTCCGAGTCGGAGTCGTCGGTCAGCAGGCTGCTGGCCACGCTGCGATGCAGCCCCAGCGAGTCGTCGCTGAGGCTGCGCGCGTCGGGGCCGGGGCGCGCCAGGCCGGCGGCCGTATAGGCGTGTTGCTGCGCGACGTCGTCTCTGCTGCCGTGGGTGCTGCCGCGCCTGCTGCCGTGCGGCGGCGCGCGCTTCTTGCGCTTGAACAGCCCCGACAGGCGGCGCTGGTGCGTCGACGAGCTGTCGCTGCGGCCGTCGTCCGAGGCGCGGCTGCGCAGGCGATCGCGGACGCCGTCCAGGGCGGGCTCGGGGGCGTCGCCCTGGCCGTCGCTGCCCACCGACAGGGCCGAGGTGCTGGCGCTCTTGGAGAGGCCGTCGGCCGGGGCAGCCAGCTGCTCGCGGCTCAGACGCCCCACGGTCGCCATGGCGAGTCGGGGCCTGGGAGCGGGTCGGTGCTGGCGTGGGTGTGGGTGTGGGTGTGCCTCGGCGGGTGTGCCTCAGGCGGGTGTGCCTCAGGCCGGCATTCGACGCCGTCGCGATGTGAGGGCGGGCGTGCGGGGACGATTACGTAGCGGGCGGCGGTGCGGGCGGCGGGCTGGCAGTGGCAGGGAGGAGGCTCAGGTGCAGAGGGCGGGCGCTCAGCAGCAACGCGGGCTCTTGAAGCTTTGCAAGCCTGGTTCCGGCGCGGATGGCGGCCTCAGCCCGGGTCCCGAGCTGAAACCTGCCTCCACCCGTTCATGGTCCCTGGTGCTTGTGATCGCCTGGCGCCGCGCCACATGCCTGCCACCGTTCCCGCCGAGACTCGGTCCACCCTTTGCAACGCCGCTGCTGCACCCACGCACGAACCGCTGCACCAGCCGCTACACCCCGCCGCGATGGAGTCGGCGCACCTCACCACCGCCCACGAGCACGTGCGCAACGCCCAGACGGCCACGCTGAGCAGCAGCATCGCGACCGCCGGCGACGAGCACGACCACGCCGCCGCCTTCTTCCGCGACGCCGCCCAGGACACCCACAACGCCGAGGTATGAGCCCGCTGCCGCCCTGCCGCCCTGCCGCCCTGCCGCCCTGCCGCTCACCTGTGCAGGCCCTGCGCATCCTGCGTCTGCTCGAGGACCACCACCACAAGCTCGCCGCCCTGATCAACGAGGCCCCGCGCAAGACCGCCCGCAAGACCACCACCGCCGCCAGCACCGCCAGACTCGCCGACAGCGCCCTGGCCGCGTCTACAGCCAAGGTCGCAGCCACGCGCACCTCCTCGCCGTCCCCGCGAACCCACCGCCGCCTCCCGCAGCCGTCCATCGCCAGCAACCTCGCCGAGAAGCGCGGCATCCCGAGCGCCCGACGCACCACCAGCGCCAACGCAGTCACAGTCGCCGGCGCCAACGCTGCGCGCCATGGCCCGTCCACGCCCGTCCGAGACCTGCTGGAGCGCCAGGCGCCCAAGGCCGACCTGAGCCGGTCGCGCGAGCTCGCGAAGCAGCAGGACGCGCCGCAGCCCTCGTCCCCGCCGCCCGAGGACAACTTCCGCCGCTTCTACTCTGCCTTTGGGGGCGTCATCTCCGCCATCTCGGCGCCCCTGGCATTCACCTCGCTGCCGCTGAATCCCGTGCCTCCAACGCCCGCCCCGCCCCCAGCAGCCGAGAAGGCGTCGCGAGCAAAGTCGCGCAACTCGTCGCCAGAAGCCTCGCGCACCGTCAAGTCCTCCGTGCCCGACCTCGCCGCTCTGATCAGCAAGCCTGCTCTGCGCGCCCTTCGCAGCGACGGCGGCACTCCGCTCAACCCCAACGAGTCCTTCTACCTCGTCCCCACGTCCGGCGGCACCGTCACCTACGCGAGCATGCTCCAAGGCTCCGCCAGCCAGCCCCACCACCTGAACCCCATCGACGAAGGCTCCGGCGAGCTCAAAGGCAGCCAAGACGAATTCGTCGACGCTCAAGAAAGCGTCGGCCCGCCCTCGCCCACCACCGCCCGCCGCCCCCGCTCGCGCAGCTCCACCGGCCAAGTCACCGCCCAGCGCACCATCGCCGCCGGCCGCGGCGCCGGCCTCAAGACCCTCGAGGAACTCGCCCTCGAAAACGAAACCCTCAAGTCCCTCGTCGACAACCAGGCAAAGCGCATCCAGATGTGGGAGACCAACTCGCAGAACCAGTTCACCGCCCTCGCCCAGTCGTTCCGCGCCAGGCCCCAACGCGACCCCAACGCCCCCGCCCTCGCGCCAAACACCCTGCCTGCCCCGCTCTCGCCCCCAATCCAAACCACCCTGCACCCGGCCCCGCTGTCCCCGGACTCGCCCTCCCCTACCGCCCCAAACTCCCGCATCGCCCAGCTCGAGGCCCAGCTCGCCGCCCAGTCGCTCCGCCTCGCCGACCTGGGCACCACCAACGCCCACCTCGCCCGCCAGACGGAGCGCGACAGGCAGGTCATTGCCCGCTACCGCGAGCAGTGGGAGAAGCTAAAGGCCGGCGCCCGCAAGAAGGAGCTTGAGCGCCGCGAGAGGCGCGTCAACGAGCTGAGGGCCGGGGACGCCGCCAAGGACAGTGAGAGTGGAGATGCGGGAGGGGAGGGGGACGACGGTGCTGATGATGTCGAGGCTGACTTCGGGAAGGCGTAGGAGTACGAGTCTCACTGTTGGGAGCTGGAGTGTACAGCTATTAGAGTGCATACCTACATCAACCCCTTCCACTTCCAGCACCGCAGCCCATTTGCTCAATTGCACACCCATGTCTACACACTCTTTGGTCTCAATTGATTGATTGTATTCATTCATGTCCAAAACATCAGAGCCTACAGCTCAATTTGTCCGCCCCTTGCTAGATCCCAGTCAGATAAAACAAAAACTCCCCGCAGTTACCCCGCGTCATGACTCCAAAACGACCGAACCCAGTCCTGTTCCACCAAACAATTCCCTGCTCAGTCACACTTAAGCAGCAGTGGAGATGGGCTGGTACGACGGCACAGCACCGCCAACAACCACCGAGGGCGCCTGGAAGCCCACGTCGAAATCGGGCTGGTCGGGGTGCACACCGACACGCTCCTTGCTGAGGAGGTCGACGAGGACAGCGCTGGGCTTGTTGTTCTTGTTGGAGAAGCTGGACTGGAGATCCTTGTACTTCTGCACGTTCTCAACGTACTTGTCGAACAGGTACGCCGAGTCGAGAGGGCCACCCTTGGCTTCGGGGTGGAACTGGGCGCTGAAGATGGGGCGAGAGTTGTGGATCAGACCCTCGTTAGACTGGTCGTTGAGATTGGTGAAGTACTCCCTCCACTCGCTGCTGAGAGTGGTGGGGTCGACGGCGTAACCGTGGTTCTGCGACGTGATGTGGCACCTGCCGGTGCTCAAGTCGAGAGCCGGGATGTTGTGAGCACGATTGCCGTACTTGAGCTTGATGGTCTTAGCACCAGCCGCGAGAGCGATCAACTGGTGACCCATGCAGATACCCATGACGGGGACCTGCGACGTCTCGAACAGTTTGCGTAGGTTGTACACAGTCTGTGTGCAGTGAGTTGGGTCGCCGGGGCCGTTGGAAATGAAGACACCGTCAAAGTGGTGGGCGACCTTCTGGATGGGGTAGTCGTAAGGGAAGCAGGTGACGCTGGCACCGCGAGAGACGAGACTGCGAAGGATGTTCTCCTTGACACCGCAGTCGATGAGAGCAACGTGCATGTCGCCGAGGGACGAGCTCACGTGGAAAGGTGCCTTGGTCGAAACACGGCGGACCAGATTGATCGCCTCGGGGTCAATGAAGGCCTCGTCCTCATCGGCATCGTACTCCTCGCCAATAGTGATGCGAGCGAGGGAAGAACCCTGCTCACGGAGGTAGGTAACAACCTCACGGGTGTCGACACCTGAAATAGCGGGGACACCCTCACGAGCGCACCACTGAGAAAGGGACTCAACAGCGGTCCAGTGGCTGTGCTTGAGGGCATAGTCCTGAACAACGATACCAGAGGCCTGGATGTAGGGGGACTCGAAGTATCGAAGCAGACCGTGCTCGTCACGGGCAGATGAGGGCACGCCGTAGTTGCCAATCAAGGGCTGGGTGAAGACGAGGATTTGTCCACGGTAAGAGGGGTCGGTCATGGACTCCGGGTATCCAACAAGCGAGGTGGTAAAAACGGCTTCACCGGAGATGTTCGCCTTGGCGCCGAAGGACTTGCCTGAGAAGATGGGGCCGTTCTATACCTTGGTGAGCAACATGTTTTCTACATATCAACAGACATCCATACCTTGATCGTAAAGGTGGCCCTCTCAGTAGAAATCTCGGTGGACTTTCGGTGGGGGGAAGGACTCTTGCGTTCGGTGCTGGATTGGACGGTGGCCAGGTAACGCGCCTGGACACGGTTCTTTGTTACTTGTCCCAGGACATTGACAGACCGCATGGCGGAAGGCTTGATGATTTGCGACAGCATGTTGGCGTAGTGTGAGTTGGTCGGTAGCGGTGGAAGTATGATTGCTTGTTTGGGTAGGCTTTCAGTTTACTGAGGCCTTCCACAGGTGGTCTGGCAGCATTGTCAGTGACGCTCGCGACGCGCCGAACATCGGGCGGCATACCTGAGATGTAGTCCTGCACCAGTCAGTCAGCAAGAGTCAAGCATGTCGGGATGGTCGACAGTAATAATGCAGTGGACATGGCAGGAGTCAAGGGGTGGGAAGCGATGAATTGACGGTGTGTGCGGCCACAGATAAGGGATCATGGAAGTGTGCGGCGGGTGGTTACGTACCTGGGAAGTAAAGGTTGTTTGAACAGCACGCATAAGCGCAACGGAGGGGGAGCCGGAGAGGTCAGTACAGGGCGGGTTAAAGGACCCTTGGGAGATGTGTGAGTGATGGTGTCGAGCTGCGAGAGGCGTTGGAGGGTTTTGTGTGAGTCGTGAAAGGTTATCGCGAGGTGGCCGACGGTCGTTCCCCACTCGTAAGCTAGTCCCTTTCAGAGCGCGCCAATGACGCGCAGTGACAAAATTTCACTTATACCTTCATCGATTGGGCAATTCCAGGCACATCACCAAATGCAAAGGTGTCCGGGGAAGCTCGAGGGCTCGCGGTGTGACCCACTGTGAGGCTCCTGAACCATACAGCGCCCTGCAAGCCTCGTCTAGCACCGAAGCTCTGTTCGGAGCACTTCGGCGTGCAGTGGATGATGCTTGGTGCGTGACGCAGAATTGTTTACTCATAAGAATTGTGCTTATCTACAGATCTGCCACCAACAGCACTGGCTCATAGACTACTGTGGCCCCAACGGGCAATTGTGCCAGCGGACTGGAAGAGTACCAGCGAAACCCGCTGTCAGCCGCAGGGCGTGCGGCAGAAGCAGTAGAATTCTGCTGTGGGTCACTTCTACACGCCGACGCCTTGCAGTCAACCGCCGTTCCGATATCGGCTAGTGCACGTGTCTGATCGATACACAAGAGACTTTACGCCCAGTGGCCATCTTTTCGTTGTTTCGAAGTGTGTAGTTGAATTTTCGCCGACGACTGGAACAGAATATTCTCCCCAAAGAATATTATGTGGCTTGTCTTCAGTGTTGTGCTCTAAGCTCTGTTTCGTCTGAATCACTAAGTTGTACAGCTACTTTGGAGTATTCAGTGTATTAGTCATCAGTGTAATGTATGCTTGATGACCGCGGCAGTCCACCATATATCTTGCACATATTACAGTGGTACTACATATTTGCCGCTATTGTAATTCGAGCAGAGCGCGCAGGCGTTGTTCATGAATCTTGCATCGCTGACCACGTTAAGAATGTTCATTGAGATCTGTTTGCAATCGAAGCACTCTTCTAAAGATCAGGTCAGCATATGAGCTGCCTAATGCCTCGCTGCTTCCGACATTATACTCTTGCCTGTGGGCTGGTGCAAGCTGTCGGTGCTTCGCGTGGATCTGCATGCGCATGGCTTGGGCAAACATTAAAGATCCCGTAGGCAGTGTATGCCATATCAGCCACAGGCGTCTCAAGAATACTCAGCATACTCGCAGTCGTCATCGATTCTAAGACAATACGCGCAAGATGGCTTTTCTTCCGTGCACTTGCGTCTGCGCTGCTTACAATTGAGGCAGCCATTCTTCGAGCGTTGCTTTGGTCCCTCCACCTCATACTGACAAGGCCACAGTCCTCTTTTACACTGATTGCAATTTGGCTTTGCCTCGTTGCACTTAATCTTCTTCTCGCGGCACCTGATACATGCTTTGTTCTTGGCAAGTCTTTGCGGCGGGGTCACCTCTTTTGGCGCAACCTTCTTTCGAGGTTTGACTGGAGAGGAAGCCAAAGCCGCTTTGGAACCCTTGTTCTTCTTGGTCGATGACTTGGTGGCGCCTGTGGCAGAAGTAGTGCTATTGTTACCGCGTTTTTTCTTCACCGAAGATCTAGGCGCGTCAGGCGAGGTAGACATGTCGAGGTTTGGATCATGACATCCGGCGTCGGCCGCCACATGGTGGTCTTTCTTGCTTCGCTTCCTCTTCTTTGTGGCCCCGTTGGAGATTTTTGCAGATTGAGGTGTGGATTCCCCGTTTGCTTCCGGGTCGGCAGAGTCGCTGTACAGAGTCAGTTCCTGCGTCGAAGCGGCACTGAAGACCAGCGACGCCGCAAGAAAGCACGAATATGTGCCCACATACCTGTTGCCATTTCGTCGACTCTCAACATCTCTATGAAGCGGATTGTGCTTGTACACCACGTGAATGGCGTCGCGCTTGATCGAAAACTTCACATGAATCGCACCGCCGCAGTCGTGTGTTGGTGTTGGATCCTTGGCCACGACGACTTCATCAGTCTTTTCTGCATCCGTCTCCTTCTTCTTCTTGTTGGCTTTCCGGCCTTTATTCTCCAGACTGTCTCGGCAGACATACCTAAACCGAGCGCCGTCACCACGAGCTTTAGAATTAGAAGCGTGGTGTTCAGAGT
Organism: Boeremia lycopersici; assembly: GCA_022609225.1. Taxonomy (NCBI): domain Eukaryota; kingdom Fungi; phylum Ascomycota; class Dothideomycetes; order Pleosporales; family Didymellaceae; genus Boeremia; species Boeremia lycopersici. The sequence continues at coordinate 179,615 of JAGKPY010000030.1, forward strand.
ATTTGAAGCCGTCAGTTTCTTCGATGGCTGCTACAATGGATCTGGACGTGTCAGCATTGGCGCCGACACATGCGGATGCGCATGGCGTACTTTGCAATTGCACGCTGTATGACAAGTCTTTCTTTGCCGTCGATTTCTCGACACAATGCATACTCGACTTGGATGCTCTGTGCGTAATCCCGAGGCTCGATGAGAGTATCTAGGCTGGTTTGCTGGGTCACGGGGATTGTGACTGTAGAGGCGGCCGCAAAAACAAATTCTGTCACTACATCTGAAGGAATCAAGCTCGACGCGTTTCTGTCCAGCTCGTTTCGAAGTGCACCATCCAAAGACTACAAGGACACCATCTTAGCTGGGGTGTGTGCAGACTAGGAAGGCATTGTACTTCACTAGCTGGGACCCGATAGTACACATCGGGTTTCACACCTCGATGGTGGCGTAGATCCAGATCATCATCAAGATCATCCATGGCTATAACGTCGACATGCAGTCCGAGGGTGTTTGTTGATGAAGGATGCAGCCTTCATAACGCGCTGGTGCATGCGCGTGGAACTTGGTGCGGCCGTGTTTGAGGAAAGGTCACAGCTTCGGCGCTCGTTTCGGCACGGATCAAGTCCTCGGACATGCTTGGAAGGGGTTGATCAGCCTCCCAAGCCAAATGCGACTCCTTCACGGTGGTCGTGCAATTTGAGACTCGACGGCCCTTCACGGCACGGTTGACGAGACTGAAACAAAGAGCCCGGTGCTGTGTCTACGTCGCGTGGACTGCCACTGGTGCACGCTCAACACGACGAGCGCACACAGGGGTAGCTATAGCAGTGACCGCCGAGGCTCGTTTGCAACATTTTCTATGGGGCAGTAGGCGCTTTGTACTGTGTAGAGCTCAAGAACAGTCCCCAGGGCAGTCTGTACGTTGCAGTTTGACCGGTACCCTGCTGCGGCAGCCGTTGAGCGTTGAGGCAACGGGCCAGCTCCTCGGCCATGGCATGACGGAATGCAGCCAGCAGCCACATGGCGGCGCACGGGCGGTGCTGGACACGCTCGCAGCGTACAACGGAGGCTGAGCCCGCCGCAGCGCTGCTGGAATGCTCGCAAACACACGATCACGGACGCGGTGTTGTGCATGTGCCCGTGTCGGGTAGCCATGTACAACAGGCGGCGCGTCGGGTAGAGATTGCGAAAACGGGGCCTGCCACGCGTTGAACTCAATCTGGCCGCAGCAGCAGGCCTGGCCAGCAGATGCGTGCAGAGGCAGACCTGGCACCAAATTGTGCAGATCCCTAGCAATATGTACCAACGGGGCCATGCAGGGTTTATGATAGCCCACTAGGCCGCATCCATTGATAGGATAGCTGGACCTCCGCTGGCAAGCTGGACGTACCGACCTCCAACCCTATTCTCCACGCTCCACGCTCCACGCTCCGCCCTCGCCTCGCCCCAACGTGACCTCGCTGGCCTCCGTCGCGCACGCCGTGTCCTTGTTGCCCGCTCGCTGCGCCGCCACCGCCTGTGCCGGCCCGCTCGCTTCATTGTCCATCTCGCCGACCGCCGTGAAACTCGAAACGTTCGGTTTCAAGCCCGACCAGCCAGCGTAGCACGCACCGCCGCCGGACCGCAGGACGACTCAAGAGGTACGCGGGAGCGGATGTCAACCGCAAAACGGTCGTGAATGTGCACACTGACGGCGGGCTCTCTAGGCGCTCTCCACTCATTTCGACCCCTCGTTTGTTGGACATCAAGCAGGAGTTCCATCCCGCTAGCTCTATCTCCGCACTTCCTGGCCGCCATCACACGACCTGCCTCCGCTGTCGCATACCGTCCACGAGCCGGCCATTGCTATCCACACCGCTCACACGCGCAGCTGCATCCTTGGCAACCGTCCCCAGCTCCAGCCATGGTAGTTGCGACAATCAAGTACGCCCAGCACCTCTCCTCCCGCCCATCCTGTGCGCGCTAGCCAGCCAGACGTTAACAGCTCTCCCCCACAGGTGCGTCGTCGTCGGCGACGGTGCTGTCGGCAAGACATGTCTCCTCATCAGCTACACCACGAACAAGTTCCCCTCCGAATACGTCCCGACCGTCTTCGACAACTACGCTGTCACTGTAATGTGAGCATCCCACTCTTCTTTCCCGCGCCTGCCCTTTGCAGAGCTTGCATTGCGAGCTTGGCGGAGCTGCGCGACTCCCATGTGAGCTGTGATTGACTGTAACGAAGGATTGGTGACGAGCCGTACACCCTTGGTCTCTTCGATACTGCCGGACAGGAGGATTACGACCGACTTCGGCCCCTTTCATACCCCCAGACCGACGTCTTCCTGGTCTGCTTCTCCGTCACATCGCCTGCATCCTTTGAAAACGTTCGCGAGAAATGGTTCCCCGAGGTACATCACCATTGCCCTGGTGTCCCGTGCTTGATTGTCGGCACACAGGTCGATCTGAGGGAAGACAACGCCGTCAAGGACAAGCTGTCAAAGCAGAGGATGGCCCCGGTCAAGCGCGAGGATGGCGAGCGAATGGCGAGAGAGCTTGGTGCGGTCAAGTACGTCGAGTGCTCGGCTCTGACACAATATAAGCTGAAGGATGTGTTCGATGAGGTAAGTAGAGGACAGAGGGCGACATGGTGCGCATCGCTAACTTGATCGCAGGCAATTGTCGCAGCACTTGAGCCACCAGCAACGAGGAAAGAGGGCAAGGGACCGAAAAAGGAGAAGAAGTGCATCATCCTCTAAAGTTCGGATACGACAGCAGTGCAGCGGAGAGCAAGCTAGGCGGGCTTTGGTTTGCAGGACTTTTGACTGGGCGTAATTTTTTTGGATACCTCTCTGGCGCCATCTGTGGGTAGCGGCTTTTCTTCGAAGTTATGAATTTGCCCATGCTCCCTTGCACAATGTTCCTTTCTGGTCATTGATCGTCTCCTACTTGGCCATAATAGACGCAGGATGAGCGAAAACGACAGAATCGATCATTCCATTGGCGACAGCCTTACACACCTCAACGCCTTGGGAACATTCTGGAGCTATATTCCAATGCTGTGAGCTGATTGAAACAGACATGCCGCATGGATCTACGACCAGCTTTGCGCGTGACAGCCCGGGCAGCGGGCCCATCTATTCGGACGCTCTCTCGCACATCCGAGATGGCGCTGTTCCCCCTTCATCCGATGTGACATGAGGTGAGGTGAAAGCTGGGTTCGTTTAGTGTGGGGTTGCCCATGCCAACAGATTTTGCATTGGAAGAGCCATAACATTGCAGCCTGCGGACGCACTCTCCGTCTCCACTCCCGCAGTCTGGTAGTGATTGGAATCTTCTCAATCTGGGGACAGACACCGCAGGTCCCTTATCACCTTACTTTCTCTCACATCTGTCCTGATCTTGCTCTGCAAACCCTGCAGTTCTACCTTCCAGAATGCCTGCGCCAGCTGCAGACTACAAGAAAAGGCCTCCGCCAATCGCTATTCCCCAGTGGCCTCCTATAGCTCACGGCCAAAACGCCTTCACCAATGCGCCACCCCAAGGCAAAGGCAGTAATAGGCACCCGCAGCGTTTTGCATCTTCGTCAACCCAACAAGCGGTGCGCTCCGGAACAACGACACCGCTGACATCGCCGCTGGAACTTGGTGAATTTGGTTCCGCAGCCCCCAAATCTGGCTCTCAAGCGAGCAAGCACCGTTCGTCCGCAATGACAACACTTTCAGGTCTCGTGGGCCAAGCACGTAGTTCACCACGGAAGTCAGATCACGGCTCGGTACCTAGTCGACATGGTTCGACTACGCGCTCTCGCCAGTCAGAGCGCAGCAGCCACCGCGGCGCTATTGAAGCTCAAGCCCAGCTTGAGGCTTTTGATGAAGACGAGACAACCTCAAGATCTCAGATCGAGTCCCGCACCGAGAACAAGTTGTTCAAAATGACTGGCCAGATCCCTCCTACACCTACTACAGGTACTTATACCCTAATCTTTATACAGCGACGGCCAATGCTCACATATCTTAGGACCCATTGATCCGGAAAAGGTCTTTATTCGAACGGAAGACCTTCGCGCTCAATGCAGGGCTGTTAGTGGTGACAAACATACTGAGAGCGGTGGGCTTGCTAAAAGCCCCAAGAAGAAGCTTTTTGGTGTTAGTCTCCCTATGTTTAGCAAGACAGCCGCAATTGCTACGGCACCCGCAATGCCACAGAAGGCAGCCCAGATCTTTGGTACAAGACCCTCACGCAAACCTCGTCGATTCGAGCCACGCCCAATCAGGTCGACCCGTGTTGTCAAGACGCCTACAAAGATTTCACGATCAGACACAGCAAAATCTCTATCCGCAACCTTGTATGGCGAAATTACGTCGGGCGGGCCTGACCGCACCACCTCGATACGTAGCAACCATACCGCTGTGCGCTCATCCCCGGAAAAAGAGAATACGCCACCTCAAGAGCAAGCCTCAATGCAATCGTCATTCGAGTCTGTGCCTCCCCCTACTCCTCCTGCCAAAGACACACCTCCCGAGTTTCGTCTTCACAGAGGTCCATCAAGCCCACTGCGACGAGCACCTTCTCATGAGGATTTGCGTGAGAGCTACGGCAACCATCCAGATAGAGGCATGCAAGTTCAATTACCGTTTCCAATGTTTGCGCTCAGTCCGTCGCCTCCAAAGACCGCCATTCACGGTATGGGTGGCGTGAGTCCGACTAAGTATCGGCCATACACTGCTGAAGACTACACCAAGCTCATTGAAGGTGAGGCGCTGCATTGGCTCCATTCCGAGGAGGGCGAAGCAGGTGAAATGAAGGAAGGCGGCCATAGCGCACCACTGGCCGATGAACGCCGTAACTTGCTGCTGCAGCTTCCTCAGTCGAGTCGCAGCGACGACAAGTATTACAACGAGCGAATCGGTCGTCGGCTGAGTCCCCTGCCGCCACGGTTCTACTGTCCATCTGATCGATCTGTTCAACTTTTCACCGACGGTAAGAGCCCGTCGCAGAATGTAAGTGAGAGACGCTCCTCCCATGCTCACCCCTTCGAAATAGTGGGTCTGCGCTTAGGTCCTGCCTAGTCCGAGTGACCTGCTATATTCCACGTTCACCGTGACTTCCCAAACCACAGCTTCTAGCATATTCTTCTACGCTGAACTGACTCTCACCTCAGACTGACACTAGCCGTATGCTTTTCGCGCCGCTCAAGCCTAACCTGCCTAACGAAGGCTCCAACGACGAATCGATCGAAACCATGTATCAGGACAGCGTGAATGCCATCGAGTCAGATACCGCAAAACCACAGACAGCAGACAAAGACTGTGCACAGCCACCTTCTGGAGGCCTCCCACGTGTGAAGGACGGCTTCGCGGATATGCATGGGCTGCTCACTGATGGGGGTGAGAGGAATCGTAAGAGGGAAAGATCCGGCGCGCACACTCAGTACGCTGAGATGTCACCTGTGCCCATACTCCGCGGCGGCAACGGTACTGCTCCCCCAGGTCCTTGGCCTTCTCCGCGTACACAAAAAACCGTCGAGGATCACTTCTTTATGACCAACGAACATTTGGATGTTGTTGGTAAAACCACATACGATGCCCTCGACATGTACACAAAGCAACAGATCAGCGCAACGAATGCTAAGCATGAACAGCTTGTGGTCATCTTGGACAAACATATTGAAGGCTTGAAATCTCGCATTAACTTGGCTAACGAGAAGGCCGATGATACCTCCAACCAGACTCGCAGCATCGGTGAAAAGCTTGACCAGCTCGAAACATTCTTCAAGACCGAGGTCCTCGGTGTGATGATTGAGCAGACGAAGAAGACAGTCGAAGTGGAGTCAAGCCTCCAAGAGATGCAGAAGGCAATGTCACATATGCAGCAGACTATGGAAAAGCTGTCCGAGCTCAAGCCTACTTCTCATCACCCAGGCACCGGTACCTTGCCTACTTCTGGTACCTCGAACCTGATGTCCCATGCTACGAACTCGATGTCCCACGCTACGGCGACCCAGCAGTACGACTCGCACAGCGATCCGCGAGGCAGCTACGGCAACAACTGGCAATCTCAAGCATGGAACGGCCGTTCGACATATCAAGGTCGCCCCAGAGGGGAGGCCTCTTCGTACGCTGGCGTCAATCCCTATCACTATAGCAACAGTAGCCAGTACAACAACACGTACATGAACGGCTACTCTGCTGATAACTTCTCCCCGTCCAGCCATGACCAGCCGTACACCTATGGCCAGAAGCCAACTCAATGAAGCACTAGGAAGTCTGTGCGATGATTTGCTTCGGCTTTGTCCACGACATGGCGAGTTTTCTGTATCATAACATGGTTTGACCTGATGACGATACACAGACTGCAAGGTAGTCGGCACAGATCTCTTGTTCCTTGCAATGTCACGGAGGGTCCTTTTGCGCGTATCGAAACAATAGTTTACAAAAATTAAGCATAGCCAATGAATCACGTTGATAACGAGAAGCTCTAGAGTCTGGTGACCGTGACATGCTGCATATTTGTTGTGCTGGGCTTCGTATTGACTAGTGGGTCTAGAATCGAGGCTCTCAGCTGGTGGCCTGACATGGCGTTGCGACGCTTGATATAATAACGAGGCAGTCTGGAGACGTTTGATGAATTCCAGCGCGGTTGCTGACTGACAGGACGAGCAGCGTTGAAGGATTGAGGCCCAAAAGCTGGGGTTGCGCGAACCATGCATGACGGATTTAGGCTTACTCCAAGCAATCTAGCCCTGGCCACCTTCGTGCTTGCACGCGCTTTTCCCATAGGCTAGACGCGTCAAACGTTCGTTTAGTCGTGCTTTTCTATTATTGGCGCACCAGGCACGCCCGGCTCGCGGTATCCACGCAGAGCTCGGGCTGGCAGTCGATGATGGCGAGAGACGGCGCCGCGAGCAGCACTTGGTCGGCTCGCGCATCGCAATGTCTCCAGCGTAGCTGTTGCCGCCTCCTCTTTGCCGCATTTCAGTCGAGCGCTATTCCACTTGCAGCGGCAGGGCTATCGAGTTTACCAGGTTACTCGGCCAGCGTGGGCGCGCTATCTTAGAGTTGATGACCGGAAAGACGCACAAGCCTCCAGCCCGACATTGGTCGCTCCCCCGCGCCTCGTCCAAAGTGCCCGCCTACAACCACCATGGAGGGCCCCGAGTCATCCCAGGGTACCCGCGACCCTGCCTCCGGCCCCCGACCCGCAGCGCCCCTCGGCGAATTGAGTAAAGCACTCAGAGCGGGCACCGATGCCAGTCCTGCACCACCGGCGCTTCTGAACGCTGCTTCTTCGATATCAAACGCCCATCTGCCGCTCTTCAGTGCCCAGTACGCGCCTACCCACGTCACGCTTCCTCTGGAGGTACCGCGCATGCACATAAGAGCTCCAAGCACGAACTGCACGGCGTCTCCCGCTTCACGAGGCCTGACTCTGGTTACCGACCTGCCACCGTCCACGACGTCGACCGCGCGCAATACTCCCAGCAACACCACCGCCGCGCGCATGACCAGCGAAGGCCTGCGCCAGTCGGCCACCGCGCCGATTATGATCGACGAAAAGTTCCTGAGGACTGCACGGTCCAGCAACAGCCTGGCAGGCTCGTTGTCGCCCTCGTCGGCCATCTCCTCGCCGGCGCTGAACGCCCTCGGTGACCTCACTCCTCTCCCTTCGCCGCTAGTGATGGGCGATTCTCCCGGACCATGGCAACGGGCAGTGCCGCGCCCCCGAGGAGCGTCGACCAGCTCGCGCGACGACATGTACCTCTCCTCTAACCGGGCCACGCTATCGCCTTCGCCCTCGCTGAAGAAGAAGGGCTACCAGAGGCTAAAGACTGCCGGGGTGGAGGCCACAGAAGTACGCATACAGGCTCACCAAAACAGCGAGACAGCTCGTGAGCGGAACCGGAGCATCAGCGAGTACACCCCAGAGTCCCTGCACAACCCCCGGCCTCGGACTGTCACTGTTAGCAGCACCACTGCGGACGGTGACGCAACCATGCAGCAGCGCCTGCGCCGCGAGCAGTACCTCGCCTCGCAGCGGGGAATCGTTCCTGCGCAAGTCCCCGCGGGTCTGCCTACGCCCCCTGCTAGCAATGCCAGCAACCGAAGCGTCACCGACGAGGAAGACCACGTCGCAGAAGACGACGATGCTAAGTATATTGCTGTTCGCCACGGGTCTCAGATGAAAAGGAAGCTCTGGCGCCCTGTCCGGCAACTCGGTCAGGGCACATTTAGCAAAGTCTATCTGGCCACGTGCGAGAGGACTGCGGCCAAGGATCCGCTAGACGAGAAATCTCTAGACCTTCGCAAGCTCGTTGCTATCAAGGTCGTGGAGCACGGTCCTGCTGGTGGCGCTGATGAGGAACGCGTCGAGCTAAGTCTTAAACGAGAAGTGGAGATGCTCCGCTCCGTCTCGCACCCCTCTCTCGTTCACCTGCGAGCCTTTGATCACAGTGAGGCCCAGGCTCTTCTGGTCTTGACATATTGCCCTGGTGGTGATCTGTTTGATGTGGCCAGCGACCACCGCGACATTCTGAGCATAGACATTGTTCAACGTGTGTTCGCTGAAATGGTCAGCGCGGCACGGTATCTGCATGAAAAACTAATTGTGCACCGCGACATCAAGCTAGAAAGTAGATCTCTCCGCTCTTCGACGTTGATCTCAAAAGGGTCAGTGCATTCACAGTGGTCTTGTACTAATACATGACAGACGTTCTCCTCAACATTCCTGTCTCTGCTGTACCCCTTCTCAAGAGCCCACAGTCTCACCCGTACCCCATTGCGACACTTACAGATCTCGGTCTCTCTCGTCGTATACCCGCTCCTCCAGAGTCTCCTCTTTTGACAACTCGTTGTGGTAGTGAAGACTATGCCGCACCAGAGATCCTACTAGGCCAACCATACGATGGCCGCTCCACCGACGCCTGGGCTCTGGGTGTCTTATTGTACGCTTTGATGGAAGGGCGTCTGCCTTTCGACCCACCACCAGGCAAAGCCGGTGCGCGCACTAGGGCCGCTCATCGCATTGCTAGATGCGATTGGGTCTGGGTCAAATTTGGTGATGATGATGGGGAGTGGGACCCCGAGAAGGGCCAGCAATGGGCTGGTGCTCGGGAATGTGTCGAAGGTCTTCTCAAGAAGGTTTCTCGTGGACGCAAGAGCCTAGAGGACATCGAGAAGATGGATTGGGTGAAACGAGGCATTCAAATCGAAGGCGGTTTGAAGAGACGGGTTGAAGACGATGATGCGAACGACACAACGCCCGAATTGCCTGTCAGGTAATCGCTAGTGAGGCGATCCAGGTAGCATTGGCCTGCCCGATGAAAACGATGCGCACCGACACTGTAACATCATCTTTCTTATACGTCCGTTCATTTCAAAAGAGCTAGGGATACACGGCAGGAGGGTCGGGACCACGACATGAAGCAACGCCAATATACCCGGTTTAGGCGATCCCACACCAATGACTTTGAGGATGCTCAACTTCCCATTATATCACATTCGATCGCCTCTTCTTTTACCATTTGAATATCCGATACTTGCGCTATTGCTTTTTTATCAGCAGTCCAGCTGACACGCATTCTTGCGTTATCTGCATCTCCTAGTATCTCTATTTTACTCCATCGCAAAACGTAACATGGCATGGCATCATGGCATTAGATAAAACCCAGGCTTGACGCAGTATTTGCAGGCACTTTTTCTCGCTTTTTGAATAGTCATATGGCACGATTATAGGTAGAAAGGAACCCAGAAACCGTTGAGACCCGAATTCTGGCTCGCAAAATTGCATGTGTGTCATGGGTCAAATAAGACCTGAGACGAGCGTGAGTGCTTTACTTCTTCCTATGCCGACATCCTTCTCGCCTTGGCTCAGAACGAATAGCTTCCTTTAAACATCCGTCCCTGCCCTTGCCTTAGAAAACGGCCCATGTCTCACAGCTTCACGTTAGCACATAAGTCTTTGTTGCTCTACCAAGATAACCGGCCATGCAATTCAAGAAAATCCGATACAGCGACAATCCGATACCGTTGGACGCTATGCAGGACTTGATTAAGTCCTTGAAAGGTATCGCTTAAGGATGGTCGTTTGGGGTATTCTTTCATTTCGCTCGCGCTTGCGCAAGGATCAAGGACTGCTAAGTACTGTAGATGCCACCTGTGCTAACTACCATCTCGATGAACGTCTGGTTCATCCGCGTTGCAAAGTGCTTGCGGTATACTGAGGCTACAAAGTTTATGTGGTGCAATTTATATACAAATAATGAGTGACAAAAAGGTAAAGAAATGAGTGTTAGTACACAGGCTGCTTCGCGCGGAGAGCCGGGCCGTACATCTTGAGCATAAAAGGGGCTGGTATCATGGCTATGCAGAGGAAGGCGAGTAGCATCGATCCCCTAAGAGGTGTAAGTACAAGCCAGTCTGTAGGAGAGAGGAAGGGGAAAACATACCAGTCGTATCCCAATGACTTGTACAGCTCGAACCCAAAGAAGCAGAACAAGAACGTGATGGGACAACGTGCCAATATGACAGCTGCCAATGCGCTCGCGGAGTAATCTCCAAAACAATCGACAAGATATGACTGGATGCACACATAGCCCATTAGCATGCCGATGCCGAAGAAGAAGGCACCAACAAGGCAAGCACTCCAATGGACTCTACCAGCTGTCCATGCAAAGATGATCAGACCAAAGGGAACGATCATCATGCCGATCTGGAGGAAAGGGATGCGCAACTCAGGTGTGGGCGTCGTATCACCCGTTCTCCGTATCTGACGAGCGAGCGCACCGGCGAAAGAGCGATTCATGAACTTGACTGTGAGAATCATGCCAATGAATGCTCCGCTACCAGCACCCAGATATGCGAGACCGGTTGTACCAGAAGTGAACCTATATGTGTAAAGCCCGTAAAGCGACTCGGGTCCGAAAAGGAGGAGGATCGTAATGAGATGGAGATAGAGGATGCCGTAAATTCTGTACGAAAGATTAGTTGGTGTTAATAGTCTTTGGATCACACCGGATACTCACAGAGACTGATACACGGCCATGAAAGCGAGTATAGGAGATGTGAACAGCATCTTTATTGGCCGTCCAAGGGAATGAGCTAGGATCCGACCGGTACTCATGTTCGATTTTGAGTGGGCAGTGCGGTACTCAATGTCCGGATTGCTTTTTCTAAGCTTTGCGGCCTTTCTTTCGAGCAAATATGGGGCGTAAGTCTCTCGGAGGAAGAAGATGCCGGCAAGAGTGACAGTTCCAGCGGCGATGGCCACGGTCCAGAGCAACCACCGCCAACCAGTGGTGTGGTAAACAATGAAGCCGCCCATGACACCACCAAGCACGGGTCCGAATACGGGTCCGAAGGACGCCAAAGCCTGTGCCTTACCTCGCTCGTGTACAGCGAACATGTCGCCCACACTACCAGCGCTGAGACTGGGCCCGACAGATCCAGCGATTCCGCTCAAGAATCGCAGCGTCGAGAGCGCGGCAATGTTCGGTGACAGAGCGCACCCAACGTTGAGCATCGTGAAGCAGGCGAAGGCGGACAAATACACTACCCTTCTCCCGAACACCTCCGAGAAGGGAGCCAACAAGAGAGGTCCACTGCCGATACCCAGAACGTACAAAGCTGTAGGCAGCGACGGTACTTTTGCGCTCTTCAGCTCGAATTCTTTGGCAATTTCGCCGGCACCGATGGCCAGAATGGTTGATGCTATTGGCGACAGTGTGGCTTGCATCACAACCAGGAGGACATTGAACCATTTTTTCGATGATGTCCAGTTTAATGGGTTGAGAGGATCTGTTTCGTTCTCCCAGGTCTGTTTAGGGGTTAGATATGTACGTGATGCAGCGCCAAGACTGGACTTACAACTGTCTCTGTTTTACCGCAAAGTCCAAGCGATTCAGTTGAGTCCCCGAAGTAGACACTCGTGGTATCCTGTGTTGCAAAGCTGGGAGCTGTAGACAAGGCTATGGACATGCTAATGAATGTGAAATTGCCGAGTGAGGCTTGATGCTCTACTCGATCACTGCTGAGAGGCGTTTGTATCTGTGGATGGTGCTTGTTCGTCTTGGAGAGCCCAAGAGTAGCCTGTATTTGAATGATGAACAACCCTCGCTCACGGAGCTGAGTTACAATCGTGCTTAGCGCTGCTGCCTGTCCGTACGAGTGTGTGAGCATCACGCCTATCGAACCGTAGAGTCCACTTGCTGAGACAGGTCCCTACGATGAACACCGCTCTGTAGTCCGCCACGACTCCGCTTTGTGAGAACGAGCCCATTTCCCACTATGACAGTAGTATGTCGCCCAATAGTTCCGTTTGTGGCTATCGATGCGTGCATCAGGAAGTGTAGTCCGAAACTCAGCTAGGAGCCTCAACTCTCAGTGCGACAGCGCGGACAGACAGATGTAACAGAGAAGCCTGACTCCGATAGTGCGGAAAGGGTGACATCTGACAGATTCTCTACAAGCCCCACAAGCTCTGGGTGCCATTGAGGCGGGTCAGCTCCATCCGCTGCCGTTCTCCATGCACTCGCACGTGATCTCTAGATGGCTCAACACGGACTTAACGTCATAGACGCAATAAATCGATGACGTGTAAGCGGTTGTGAAGTCCTATCTGCTAGGGAAACAAGTTTCGAGGAACACGATGCATGGTTTGCAGAGACGACCAAGGTAGAGCAAAGGTGTGTGCGCCACGGTGTGGACAGACGTCAAGGATTGCGAATTGAGCTGGTCCACATACGTCCGTCGGTCTCAGATAGGGCTTACAGGCGGCCGTCAGGAAGACCGAAAGGATTTGCGAGACAGCAGTAATGACCCCGGTTCATCAGGTACAGGACGTTACAGCACGTGGCGGAGTACAGAAGACCCGAGTTGGAGGGTGCCAAGGCTTGACTGAGTCAGCAGCCACAGCCGCATCGGACCTTCGGTGTGGCTGTCAAGTTGAGTTTCAAGGCCGCGCTTTTTTGGCGCTTCGGGCACCTTTCGGCCATGACTCGTTTCTCCTCACCAGCTCATCGAACAACCTTGGAACGCTTCGGAGCCTCACGTGTGTTCCATACGAGAAGTGACTGTGCGGACCTCTTAGCACCCCGCTCGTAGCACAGATACTACGCCACTAAAACATTATGCGACCTGATTCCAGAGCTGCCTCACCGACGCTCTTGCCTCGGTTTTTAGCGAGCCATACGGACTTCGCACAGTCATTGACATGCACAATAAGCACCGTTTCTTTTCTAGGTCATCCGCGAAACGACTGACATGATTGGCGAGAACGACGCTACTGGAGAACGCTCTATGTATTGCGCTTCAGTATATATGGAAGCATTTTGATCAACTAGACTCTCATATCAAACAACTACACTCACTTCAGCATCCAACTCTACATTCAGTATCACTCTTTCAGCTCCTGTCTCTACAATCACCCTCGCTTCTACCAACCTTCTCAATCTGCTCTCATATCCATCATCTCATTGCAACCATCCCTAAAGATGCCTTCTGTTACTTTCGCTCCCTCAACCAAGGGCTCCAGCGCCCATGGATTCAAGATTACTGTCAACCGCAATGCGGCCGACAAGATTGTCTTCTACTTCAATACCTTCGCCAAGCTTATGACTGGTTTCTTTCTCTACCTGCTCGAGCTGATCTGCTCCATCCCCACTCCCTCATGGGACACACTCTGGGTCTGGGACCTACGAACTTTCCGCCCATACTCCATTGCAATCAAGCACAACGCTATCGACGCAATGCAGTTCCGCAAGATCTCTCCTCTCTCCATGACCGCTCCCGTTATCGACCATCTCTCTGCCGGCTTGACCGTCCTCGACGAGGGCTACAAGAACACCGCTGTCGTCAAGTCTCAGATTACTCACATCGATGGAAACAAAGGCACTCTCGCATACCGCGGTTACCCTGTCGGCTACCTCTTCGAGAACCATGACTACGAGGAAGTCAGCTACCTTTTGATCTTCGGAGACCTGCCAACCCCTGAGCAAAAGCGCAAATTCCGCGCCAATCTCGCCGAAGCAATGGTACCCGAGCCGTCCGTTATGCGCGCTGTTCGTGCTTTTGACCCTGCCGCCCCGGCCTATCTGATCATCTCTGCTGGTCTCTCTGCCTGGGCCGCGGCTGACCCGTCCAAGATTCCAGTTCACGCTGGTGATCGCATCTACCTTGGCAACATGGAAGCCGTTGACGATGGTGTGTACCGCTCGCTCGCTGCCCTTGCCACTGTCACCGCTATGACTTCCTGCCATCAGCAGAAGAAGACCTTCTTCGTCCAGTCAGACCCTGCTCTCTCCCTCATTGACAACATGCTCATCATGATGGGTCACACTGATCGCTTTGGCAACGTGGACAAGAAGTACAGCACCACTGTCAACAAGCTCTGGGTTCTCTTCGCGGATCATGAGATGACCAACTCTACCGCTGCCTACTTGCACGCCGCTTCTTCGCTTTCCGATCCCATCTCTTCCATGGTCACTGGTATCTCTGCCTGCGCTGGTCCCCTCCACGCTGGCGCTATCGATCTTGCGTACAAGCGCTTCGCTGAGATCCGTGGCACCGATGGTGGTGTTAAGAAGCACATCGAGGATGTCAAGGCCAAGAAGTTCCGCCTCATGGGTGTCGGCCACCGCGTCTACCGCACTATTGATCCCCGCGTCGGCTATCTTCGCGAGATGATGTCCAAGTTCAGCAACGAAGTGAACGGCAACCCGCTCCTTGAGGTCGCCAAGGAGATTGAGAACGCTGTCTTCAATGACGACTACTTCTTGTCCAGGAAGCTCAGCATCAACGCTGATCTCTACGGCTCTTTCGTCTACGCTGCACTGTAAGTTTTTCCCTCTAGAGACTCGCCGGACAGAACGCGCACTAACAAGCAATCTAGTGGTTTTGACGTCCGCATCTTCACTCCCCTTGCCATCACTGCCCGCTCCGCTGGTATTCTTGGTCACTGGCGCGAGTCCATGCAGACTCAGCCCTGCCTCTGGCGCCCCCGTCAGATCTACACCGGCACCACCCCCGTCGGCGCGTAAAGGGAAGGCAATCACCCTGGGTATGTATGAGTGAAGCTGGCTTCATGGAACTGGTAGAGATAGACTGATATTACGACCTTTTATGTTCGGAGATTGGAGTTACAATTTAGAATTAACGGCTGGTAGCCTGGCAGCTCCAGATGGATCCGGATAGACTGTAGATGTAGATTGGACACATTCTTTCTTGTTATCGTTTCCTATGTTGATTTGGACATTCAATGACAACCCAAATAACTATATGCTTTTTTGCCTGTCACTATCGAGATTATTCATTCCAGTCTGGTTTTGCAAAGCTCAAGTCCCCATGCATGCAAAGGAGATGATCTTCATATGGCGATGGACATATCTTGCAGTTACCATTTCAGCCCTGTCATCTTCGTTTCTTGCTTGATACTTCCCGTGCCTGTGTGTCTGTAATCTATCAGATATGAGGTGAGGAAATGTTAGATCTAGTAACCGGAACACATTCTTACTTGCGCGACAGGCGTAGAAGTGCTACAGAGACGCTCAGACTAGCCTTGGGAGACTCACGACCCTACATCATGTGTCACGAATTTATGAAAGATGAAGTATTTAATAGCTAGTGAAAATTGAACAACACCTGCGAGAGAATCTAGTTTTTGTTGCCAGTTCTGAGACATCAACATATTGTTCGACAACACGAAACCTATACCAAATATCCCTCGGCAAATGCAATGCCGTATTGATACAATGTAACGAAAAGAGCGAACACGCTTACACATACGTAAATTTTTGATCAGGAGCTAGAAAAGAGCTGTGCCGTAACACCAAATCTGCATGGAGACCAATAACGTCATGAGTGAGAGCCTCCGACGCAACATCGACAACGAACATCATTGTTTCACCGGAGTCATGCAGCTGATCTCCGAAAGGGAGCGATCGAGGCAAGAATCAGGAGGTGCTGGAACAGACAGATAGGGATCCATGTGCGATGTCCAAAGATGATGAACAAGCAACGTGCCATCGCCGTTGAAGGCGACTGGTGGCTGACAAAAGGAGCACATGGCATGAGCGCCGCTCTCACTTCTGTAACTACGTATGTGTGCAGCAATGAAGTGATCCGAGAATGGTTTGAATGATTGCCAGTGTTTCCTTCCATCCGTTGGTTTATCAGGGCATGCCCAACTGCAACTATTGCCAGGACAGCGTCTTCGAACAACTGGCCTCCTCCTGGACGTCAGACCTGCAGACGGCCCTGAAGGCGTTTCGATTGATGGAGACACTTCGTTGAGCGTTCGAGCCCCATGATGTTCAGCATCGTTGTAAGTCTTGGAGGAATGAAATGGAGATGTATCAACTGTTGCAAAGTTAGCCTCTACGGCTCACATGTGAATACTTATACGCACGAATTTCTTGCACTGTTGCAAGGAGAAGAGCTTCAGAGGGGATAGCTGCAATTGCAGCGATCAGATCGAAGAACCGATTTTCAGCCGCGCGATTGTAGGCGCGCACAGAAGCTAATATATCTTCCGGCTTCAATCCTTCCTCTATGAGAGTTCGAATGGCAAGATACTGTCTCGTTGTTTGCCCAGGATCCCGATTGGGGCTAGCCATAGTCATGGCTGGGCCACAAACACAACACTGCACAAGTTTGGACGCGAGAATTGAGAACAAAACTGGCCGACCTCTATTCCCAAAACTATTCTGCAGCACTTTGCAGGAGAAGATGTGCGGGTAAAAGTAGTCACGCAAACGATGATAGGAGGCCGGCGACGAAGATTCGAGAGGCGCCAATGTGGAAGGCAGGAGGCCGCGACACGGTACTGTTCTTATGTTGTGCTGTGTGCACAACCCAGACACAAGAACTGCACTTGCAGCCTGATGCGGCTAAGACTAAAAGAATCGAAAAAATGTCGAGTTTCTGCAAATGTTTACGTTCGGGACAGACACCCATGTGCGGGGAGCGGCATGACAGCCAGTCAGGCTGCATGTTCTAGGGCAAGCGAGCTCACACAACAGGTCAACACACGCGAGGATGGTGGCACTGCATACTACTGGCAAGTCTTTGATACAGATTGCCACATGGCCTTAGTGATGTCCCATTCCAGCGTGTTCGTAAGGGTGGTAGTGCAAAAGCCTGTCGTGTACTGTTTCAAGATTGCAGATTTGACAAGCAAGTCCTGCAGTAATCACAAAAACAGAGCAAGAAGCAAGTCTGATGAGAATGCTGCTGTCAGCTAGTCTCTGGTGTACCCATACGGCTGCATGTCGCCTCGGTCGTCACGAAGCGTTGTCGGTAGTTTAGGGTAGCGGGCGGCTTGCATATGATGCCGGCAGTTATCTCCACAGTATGAAGCCTTCCGCTGTTAGCGTCAATGTCACCAATCTTGTTTTGACAGGTTTGCGACAAGCTTCCGCTCAGAGGCGTGTTCTGGGAAAGTCGGGTGACGGACGTCCCGATCCGCAAAGCGCCTTGTGACACAAGTTTAGGTGACTTCTAAATAAGAAGCTCACCTGCAAATATTTCTGAAATCTGGGTGTTAGGCACATGTTTTGGGCAAACACGCGGATACGGTCTGGTCTATGCAGTGATTCGCATCCTTGACGACCACGCATCGGAATACCAACAAAGTAATGTAGATTGAAAACAGGGGCTCGAGCTGATTGTTGTTTATATTTATCTGAAGATGTTTCTTGACTATCCTGCTAGAAAAGCTTGACGAATTGAAGTATTTGGTTGGACCATCTATCTTCTCATTACTGTATATTCGACAAGTAATGTATTAAACTATCTCATCAGATCACACTCAGATCTTAATGGTGTAAACTGATGCATATCAAGTGAAGGCTTCGATATCGACAGACTCGCCTCTACATCTTCGGGAAGTAGCATACACATGGCTGAAAGATCTTTCGTAAACCACCGATAATTGAATGCTAAGACTGAGTGTTGCCGAGATCATGGAGACATCGAACATTGTTGAGAAAAGATGCGTGTACTGACCCAAGCTGACGGAGAGGTGCCAATGGAGTATCTCAGAGAGATGACTTGTCGCTTCCCAAACCCAAGCCACGGCCTCGTGCGCTCAAACTTCTGCTGCTTTCGGCAGATACTGCATGTTCGCTTAGGTGCGTTATCGAGATCTGTTTGTGTAACACCATTCATAAAGAAGGCTGTCGTAGGGATCTCTCAGCCCAGTTCAAGATCGCTATGACGGCACATTGTCCAGGTACTATCCACGCTGTTGGCTCAAAAGAGAATTCGTCTCTTCAAAAGAGAGTCAAAGTTGTTTCTGTTTTGCACTGGATCCAATACTACGGCGTGGACCCAGCTGTAGGGAACCGCTAGTCCTGCAGGTAGGCGCACCATAATATTCGCAACGCAGATCGCAAGCTGTGTATTGTTTTGTTGCACCCGAAGAACACCTAAACCGCTGTGAGCGCGTAACGAGACCAGTCACTCTCTGATCACCCATGCCACGATCGTTGTCAAAAGTAAACGCCAATTAGGGGCAGGTGTGTTCACGATACTAAGGAGGAACACCGCTCCATATTCACCTTGTCGCGTTTGATGAGCGGGATGTCACGTCGCCCATGATCACACTGGAGCAAGGAAGTTCCAGGGTTTTTAGTGCCTATTTCTGTTGCTTGCAGAGGGATCGTTGGCGGCGATAAGATAGAGATAAAATGTCATAATCTATGTGAGCAAGTACGGATACTAGAGAAGTGTTCATCATAGCGAGCACGGTGTGTGTTGTCCTTGTCTCGAATGATGCTGCGCCAGGATATGTATCTGAAGTCATGAACTAAGACCCATGGTGCGAGAAAAGTTACGGGGATTGACACGAGTCTTCGGTCGACGGCTGTGCCTGACGCTACCGGTTCCTAGCGTGTGGCTTGTGGAGCGCAAGTGCCACCGCGTCCCGCCGCTCCCTTGGTCTACGTCAGCAAACACGTTGCATCTTCGCGAGTCAATTGGCTGCACCACTACAAGTCTACGCCGACCCTTCGATTGAGCTTCTCACGTCGAGATCTGCATTTTGAGCGCGTTGTAGATGTCTGGGAAGATCTTCCGGTAGCCTACGCATTCCTTAGCCCACACGGGGCATCGTCGCTAAATCATGTCGAACCGCGCTTTCGATACATCAAAGCTGGGAGCTGGCTATGGCTTTGAGAGCTTTCCTAAGCAGAGGCTGGAAATGCCCCCGACTTGGGCTATCCTTGTGGGACTGGCCTTCTTAGTAGGCGCGCTGTTGTTTTGGGTAAGCACGCTTTGCGACATGGCACACATAGCGTCACTAAAGCAATCGCGTAGATGTACGTTGCCCTTACACTATTCGCGCCCTCTCCTCGACTTCCACGACCATCGGAGAAGCAATACGAAACCGTACTGCCTGACGGCACACGAAGCGGGCTGAAGGAACTGCCATGTTGGCTGGACAAGTGGGCTGCCGAGAAGGAATTGGCGAAGAAAGAGGCTGCAAAGACACCGGGAACCAAGGTCGTGATACCACCACAGATGCCTATCGAAGAGGCGGAACTTTTCATGACTGTTGTTGTTCCCGCATACAACGAAGAAGAGCGAATGGGTGGCATGCTGGAAGAGGCCGTGGACTACCTACAGAGGCAGTATGGCTCAGCGCATGCAGGCGAAAAGGGTGGCAAGGAAGACAAGGGCTGGGAGCTACTGATTGTTAGCGATGGCAGCACGGACAAGACAGTGGAGAAGGCGCTGGAATTTGCCAAGGAACACCAATTGAGCGAACACCCAGTCCCAATTGCTGGACCATGGACAAAGAACGGTACTGAAATGACCCTTCCCTCCACCCATATTCCGCATGGTAGTATTCGTGTCATCACTCTGGAAGTGAATCGAGGAAAGGGTGGCGCAGTGGTTCATGGCATGAGGCACGCAAGAGGAAAGTACATCGTCTTCGCGGACGCAGATGGCGCAAGTCGTTTCAGCGACCTAGGCAACCTGGTTGAGGGCTGTAGAAAGATTGAGGATGTCGATGGTCGAGGTGTCGCAATTGGCAGCCGAGCTCACCTGGTAGGCAGCGAAGCCGTTGTTAAGGTACGTTTGCGACTGTTCTATGCTGGGTTATCAACACTAAGTCAAACTAGCGCTCCAGGCTCCGCAACTTCCTCATGTATTCCTTCCATCTTCTTCTCCGCGTCATGACTCCAGCCGCAACCGCCCGCATCAAGGATACACAGTGTGGCTTCAAACTCTTCTCCAGGCCGTCTCTGCCATACATCGTGCCTTATATGCACTCAGAAGGTTGGATCTTCGATGTTGAAATGCTCATGCTGGCCGAGAGCGCCGACATTGCCATGATCGAAGTCGCAATAGGATGGAAGGAGGTAATGGGAAGTAAACTCAATGTGATCTGGGATAGTATTGGTATGGCTTGGGGACTGGCGTTGCTGAGAGTATGCTGGCTTATTGGTATATGGCGACGGGATTAGAGGGCTAGAGCATATTCTTATCGAAAGCCAGTCGGCTTGGACCGCCATGCTCGATAATTAGCATTTTTCCACAGCTTCTGCGGACTTGCTCATTGAGGTGATGCTTAAACTATACTGATCCGGGTTGTAGGCTGCGCGCATGAACAACACTGTGTCTCTTGTCCTTTGCACTCGTATGGTAAGAATATGCCAAGAATCATACGTAAGGAGGAAGACTGAAGGCATTCCGCGCCGTTGAGTACTGTCAAGAAAGAAAGATCTTGGGGGGAACTCCAATTCGCGCGATGACGGAGCGGAGTAACATGCTGGAAAGTATCGTGCTATAAATTTGCATTGTCGGTGACTGGAGCGTAGATTGAGTATGCCCATATAGATTTCCGGCGTTCAATCTATCTGACGGCATGGGGGGGGGGGGCAGGGGGGGGGCATTGTGTACTGGCCTCCAATGGGATAGGACAATGACTAGTTACTGCAAGTCAATATGAGGGGTGTATTACATGTGCGAAGGCGGACATAGCCGCCGCATAGACTCGCCCCATCTGTGTCCAGTCGCCAGAAAGGGGTTCATAGTGAGGTGGTCTCACAGAGAAGAATCCAAAAAGATGACTGATCACTTCTTTCCGAGACGCAACTATCTCGCGTGTATTTGGATTCATACTTGCTGGCTATGTAGAGCAGCAACGCCGTTTACGCCAAGCTAATGATCCACCCATCGCCGACGCGCTCTCCCTTCGCATTCACACCACCCCAAAGGGCTATACTCGTCTCGTCCTGCATGACATCAGCACCGAAGAAAGCCCTGGGACCTGGATGAAGCTTTCCCATCTCTTCGATCTCTTTTTCAGACGGCAATTGAACGACAACTTCGCCCCAAGACAGCTCATGGGTATCTGCACCCAGAGCGGACCTGATCACGTCTTTAATCTTCGCTGGTTTGATAGCGTCCTTGAATGACGTGGAAGCCTTCACCTGGAGGTCGCTAGAAGGTATCTGTAAAGCCCAGGTGTCGCTCCATTGCGTAGCATCGTTGGCATGCTTAGGGTCTTCGAGAGAGATGGCTGCCACTGATGATATATCTGCACGGGAACCGAGGAGGTAGATGAGGTAATTGCGGCCGTAGCCAGTGTGGATAGGGATGAGTGCACCGTCTTGTCGAGCGCGAGGACCAGGAGCCATCGGATTTGTTGGGAAGGTGAAAGTATCCCAGGACATCTCGTTCTTGGGCGAAGAGATATCCAAATGGTGAAGCTGACTGCTCATAGAATCTGTGCCAGAGATCATCCAAAGCTGATCGTTGGCTAGAGCTGCATTGCCGGTAGCAACCGGCGCAGTTGGCAACTGCCACCACACCTTTGAAGCAATGTCGAATTGCCAGATATCACTAGCCCGATCGCCCGATCCATCGTAGCCACCGAAAAGGACAATGCACTTGTCTTGCGCGAAGAGCTTTGCATGTCGTCGTGGACCAGGAGCAAGGTCAAGAGTCGAAGGCACCAGATGTTCCCAGGTCTTGCGTTCTGGGCTGAACATCCATACTGACGATTTCTCATCGCTCAATTCGTCTTTTTCATTACAGCCGCCATACACGACAATATTACCATGGAATGTGCAAGCTGCATGACTCGATCGCGGGTCTGGAACTCGTTCGCCCTCGACTGAAGGAATAGCTGGAATCAGACCGTAGTCCATCTCAGGCTCGCCGGAGTGCTGAAGAGTCACCGCATGGATTTCGTTACTTGCTAGCTGATTGTCCGATGTAATACCACCGAAGATATAAGCTTTATTCTTGACGACTGACAATGTGTGATGCGATCTCTCTAGTGATCGACTTCAGATATTAGCGGACTCCAGAAGCAGTCCATGGCAAACACTTACCCTGAGTGATCACCCGATGTTGTTGCTATCCGATGAAAGCTAGCCTTGAGAGGAAGTGTTGGCTTAGAAACGATGTATGCTGCATAGCCAGCCTCAGCGGTGTGCTCGATGGCCTCTGCAGCGAGGTAAGCTCCGGCTACAACTTCGGCAGCCATGTCTTCTCTTGATATCTTCACTTGTATGGAAGAACTTTCGTGATTTCAGGTGGTAGAAAGCTCGTTCTTGGTATACTGTTGTTGACGGTTAACGAGGAGAAATGGTGGGTACAGTGATGTTGCTGTAAGTACCAGTGTGCCATGACGTCAGCGTCTCACAGCTCCCTTTTTACGTCGACTGCAAACTGGGTGATGATTCAACCTGTCTTACAAATGTGCTCATGGTATTATAGAAGTCTGATCGCCTAAACAGAATTAGCACGCGGAGATAGTCAGGTTTTACATAGGCCCTCATTGAAAAATGACGCTTGATGTACTAAAAGACTAATGTTCTACGTATGTACGGCCTTGGTGAAATACCGGGCATGATCGCCTCCGTTATTTAAACCCCCTTTGCTATCGTTTGTACGACTTCAGACCCCAGGTTGATAAACTGGAAGATGCTGGAATGTAGAGGCCTGCCTTCGTACGATAGATACCTTTGTAAGTGAGATGATACTCTGGGTCTGGCTCTAGCTCGTCTCGTACACTCTATGGATTTGCTTGCAGAACAACCTCGCGTATTGCAACAGAAATAATCAGAGAACCAGCAAATTGCAATCGGACCAACTATGCGGATAGTCTTTTGGATTTGGCCAGGGCCATCCATAATTGAGGCGGAGACTGCGGGAGATGATGAGATGATATGACGACTAGTCGCTCCTGGACATGAAGAGATAAAATACCTAGGTAGCCAACGGGATCGGTGAAGTGTATCATGTCGTTATGCAGCTTATGCACCCATTTTTCGAGACGTTCAGATGACAGACACCGGATCCTTCGAAGACGCATTGGTGGGAGGTCTGAACGCATAGACGCAATAGATGCAGCTTCAGATTCAGGAAGGTGGTTCTATGGCTTGACTACCTAGGTAGCCAAACCGGATCATCGTTACCCAAAGGTTTTGGCATGTGCTGCCACCCAACCTCTACCCCATCGATATGGGCAGCATGCATGACAGCCTTCAGCTCACCAAACTCCGTCAGCCTCGTCTCCAGGAGATCGCCTGCCTCCTCAGGGCCTTTGATATCCCTTCGATCAAATCCGCTTTTACCTTCGTATTGACCGAGTGATCGCAAGTATCGCATCACACCTGCAAGGGACACTTTCACCTCATAAGCTCCACCTTCCGTCGTTCGTTTATACAAAGCCGCTATGACGCCTGCGGCCAATAGATAGCCAGAGCCGTGATCTAAGGCTTGACATGGAAGTACCATATCCGCCTCATTGATCCCATACCGTTCAGCATCGGCAACGTTGATACCGGAACATGTTTGCACAAGGGAGTCGAAGCCACGGCGTTGTGCCCAAGGACCGTCTGGACCGTACGCGCTCAGGCTTGCGACGATGAGGTTTGGGTTCAATTCTAAGAGATCTTTGTTTGATAGACCTTGAGCAGCAAGACTACCTGGTCGGTAGCCCTGGATAAAGACATCCGCTGTACGTAGAAGTTCCAACAATTTCGCTTTGTCAGTGGGACGCTTGATATCCAATTGCACCGACCGCTTTCCCCTCGAAACATCGATGTCGATGTCTGGGAGATCTGGCAACGAGGGAGAGGTAATCCACATAACGTCCTGTCATCTGTTCAGTTGCCGCTCGACTTGAGACAAACGGATCATCACAGACCGCTCCATGTGCTGCCAAGGTTCTCCCTGCTACTGGAGCTGCAATGACGCGCGACATCTCAACCACACGAATACCTTGGAGACATTTGGTCACTTGCGTTGATAGGCTGCTGTTGATTGGATGGCTTGTTCCATCTGCGATCTTGTCTAACAGGATAGGCAGATCAGCAACTGCTCTCGATTGTGGAAGCGCGTCCCACTCTTGGAAAGACCGAAGCGCTGCCATCACTGCACCTTCCCTGATCGCTTTGGTCTCGAGGTCGATCGAATTCCATTGTAGCGTCTTTTGAGCGACATCCTTTCTTGTTGCACCTTCCTTCAGCCCTAGAATTCGCAGAGCAATCTCTCTGTGATTCTGAAACCCATCATGCACTCTGATATGACCATCCCGAGTCTTGTGTAGACCACCAATCGTGCCGAAAGTGGAGGGCGCGGCTTTCCCGTTGAGCACGTACAAGCGCTCAGACTTGAATTCAGCACAAGCATGCTTTGCTGATACCGTTACACTCGGTACTGGCTTTTCGTGGTGAGCCGACCAGACGAGGGCTGCAGAAAGGGCTGATAAGCCGATCGAGGCTTGAGCCAGGTGCCCGACCTTGAATGAAGAAGGACAGTATTCTGCATCGGCCGGAAGATTTAGGGACTCTAGCGCATCTTTTGGAAGACCCAGGGTCGTCCAAATATACTGTACAGTATCCGCAGGTCCAAAATTATGCCTTTCCATAACGCAAACTCGATGTTGTCTCAGAAGATGAGTTTCGTGGTCATCACAGCGTGTGAGACGCGTGCGTTGCTAGTGGGTCCGGGGTCGGGGGTGCGATACTTCGGGCCGACACAAACTTAGTGCGAGTGGGTCATAGGGTGGCCCTCTTGTCCCTGCACATGAACAAGGCAGTACGTACACAGTAGAAGACTCCGCCGTTGTCGCTGCTCCAGTCGCAATACAATCTTTTCTTCCAACCGCCTCGATAGATACGGGCACTTTCTACGAGGACGCTACAGACGTGTTGAACATAAGCTGGCATGTGTTCTCACGCGACTCACACTTGCAAGAATTTTGTTCCCGTTTGACCTGCATGCTGTGCATCAGGTGAAAGATTCTTGCGAGTAGAGCTTATTTCTCCCGGCAGAGGCTGGTTTCAGAGTCCAAGTGAAACCATTTGACCGGGTCTGGGGACATCTAATCCCCCTAAGTTGGATCTATCGTTGATGTCGTATTCACTGGGGCGATTACCTCACTAGTCGGGGGGTTTGATTGTATCGAGAATGGGGTGTGCAGTCTGTCAGAGCGGCAGTGGACTGCAGTAAGCCGAACGGTATACTAACGGCACAATGCCACTATGCTACAGGTGGACCCCGCTCTAGCGTATCAAATGCTCACAAGGAACAAGAAAGTGGTCTATTCGGAGACGTTTCTGAGCATGTGAGTCTTGACTCCGAGCTAATGCAGAATAGAGAGGAGTCTGGGTTGGAAGTCATCTAACCTTCAGAATAGGCCGTAACATTACGTGGCCATGGGCTTACATGTTGGGAGCTGGGCCTTGGCTCCAGCTCCCAAAAGCTGTTGCAGTGCAGCTTAAATGTAACGCTACGGTTTGGTAATCTTACGATGATCAAGATGAGCAGGCAACAGATTAAACATCGGAACAAAGTTTGAAGTCAAACAACTGGCGTGACGAGAACCTCATATCCGTCACCGCCTAAGCTCGCTGATTTCGTGCATAAATCTTCATGAATAAAACACAGGATCTTGAGTTCAATGACTTACTTCAAGGATATTTGATGTACCTTCAATGTTGCGCAATTCTTTGGGTCGCAGAATCACATGCTCAAGTCACACACTGACATGGGGCAGCTCACGTAGCGGGGATCGAAAAAGCCGGTAGTCGATGCTGCGTATGTAGCGCCATTGAAGTCATCGATAAATTTGGATCTTGTCCAATGATACTTGGTTGTTACGTTACCACACTTGTGAACATACGCCAGAGGAAGGTAGAGGGTCATTACAAAGATGCAGGGCAAGGGAATGCGTGCTTTATCTTGTCTATTATGTGATATAAGTAACCTGATACACCTAGACAAAATCCATGCTTCCAAGCATGCGACTCAACCTCCTTTCCACTCATGGTCTACCTTGTTTACAAGTTGCCCTCACCAATACACCTCTTGATGGGGAACGAATCGCTCGTGCAGAGCGAAATGACACCGTCGACCCAGTTCATATCTCCGTAGCCCTTGTTCTCGAAAGAGTCTGCCTGGTAGTATGTCAAGCTACCTTCGCCACCGATCGAACCCTCCCAAACGTTTCCGCTCTCACGGTTGGTCCATGCATTGGTCACGAATGCACCGTATTTTCCAGCGGGGACGTCAGCGTTGAACGCCTGAGACTGAGAAGTTTGCCACGAGGTGCTGTAATCGATCGAGAGGGAAGCTGAGAGGAACTCCTTCACAAGCGAGAATGAAGCGCTTGAGCCGATGGTGATGCTGTTGGAGATGGAGTAGCCAGTGGAGATGGAAATAGTTGTGGGCGCACCTAGGGGGTTATTAGTACGGTGTCATTGCTTGTGATCGTTCCCTTACCCTTGACAGCCTGGCTGGTCAGAACGTCCCAACCCAAGAAACGCTGGCGAGGGTTGGGGACGATGAGGCGACCGGCACGCTTCTGAAGAGGGTTCTCGGAGTCGGTGGTCGAGTTGGCAGGGATAGTGATAAGAGTATCATCAAGGTTGCTGGGCTTAGGAGGTGCGACACCAGATTCACGGAGCTTCCTGACTTCCTCAAGATCGTCGCGCTTCATGACTGTGAAGCGACCGTCTTTGCCGTAGAGAACGACATCGTCGACGCCGACGGTAATAGGAGCCGGGGCGGCAGCAACCAGTGCTGCGCTGGAGGCGAGAGCAAGAACTTGAGTGAAGTGCATAATGAATGAATGACTGAGTCTGAGAGACCGATAGAACGAATGTGTGTTGTAGGTTGAAATGCTCAAGCGACGATGATGATTTCAAGTGAAGTTGGTAACCGTACTTATACAGACTTGACTTGCTACTGACCATTCAGTCCCATTACAAGATAAATCGGATACTACCGCATGACAGCCCTAGGGCAGGCACTTGGCAGTACCTTGAGTGGGGTGGAGGAACATCATCGGTCCGCACCTTGATGAATATCGCAACTTACCTGAGCTATTCCTTGAGTCGAAAGCACGTACCTAGAGGACCACTAAACAGATTCCCATTCGTCAATAGAACCCGTTTTGAGATTCGACTTTCCTGTTCTTCAATGCGTTGTCTCGGCGTCACTCCCAATTGGCCCGCGTAAAATAGAACGATCGGACCGAAGTGCATGATGTTTCATAATTGTGACGTTGACAAGCATGCCTTACCCAAACGAGCGTGACAGTTGCATGTGGACACTCCACAGGGCTGATAGCCTCGTGTTCGCTCTTGAACAGCCGAAATAACACCAGTTCAGACTGGTTGAACGATTCCCATTGCGTAGAGGCTGGTGTTTCAAGCCCCATGGTGTTCGCCACATTTTCACCGAGTAATCTCCCAATCCACTTTGATAGCTTGGCAGCTCACAACAGAGAAGGAGTAGCAAGGTTGGACATCGAGGCAGCCAGAAGATAAGTATCCAGCACAACCTGGCAGCAAGAGCTATCATCGCAATCCAAACAGTCTCTCTTTTACATACACTCATTCGCTTCAGGCCTCGACACTCGTTCAAAAACCTCAAGATGCGTTCTACTTCCGCAATCCTCCTCCTCACAACCCTGTTGGCACCTTTCGTGGCCGCAGACCTCCACACCGCCGGTATCTGCGTCGACTACAAGGGAGGTGTCGCGGTTTACAACGAAGCCGCAACCAAAGCCGCTTGCGGTAACTACAGAGTACGAAACACTGGAAATAAGCATTGGGATCAGTGCCCGGACTGCGAGATGGTAGGTACCTCTTGAGCGGCAGTCGTTGAGTATACTGACTTTGAGCAGAAAGTGACTGGCAACTTGAACACCTGCATCTCTCCAGCGGGCCACATCGGTGGAGACGAACTTAACCATTACTGCGAGAAGGTTAACGGTGCTGGAGGTTCGTGGGCAAGTTAGAAATATCATGAGTCGGTTCAATAGAGCTCAGCCAATACTATCGTTCTATCTAGTCCTCAACGCTTGATATTTGTTTGTAGCCATGAAGTACATCAAACAAGCACTGCTGCGGGGTAGAGTGTGAACGGGAACGGGCCGCAACCATTGCACTATACCCACAACAGGCACAAGAGCCTCATGCTCCAAGCGCCAATTATCTCCGTGCATGCACAATCCGGGGCACATACTCTGAACTCGAACATTTGCGATTACTGTAGACTCCTATCTACTCCTGTAAATCCAAGCCTATGATGCCTACCCCAGACCCCACAAATGCACTACACATATTCAGAACGCCATAAGATGCAGATGCAGATGCCTACGAGCCACTTCCAGCAACTTCTCCAAACCATTGCCTCAGCGCACCTGCCAACACTCCTGGCAGCTCTCGCACATCCCTGACCACTAAGTAGTATTTGAATGGAAAGCGCTCCATGTACTTCCACCTGTCCACCTTGCCTTCAGGTGTGAAGTTCACTGACTGTATATCCAGAATACTCATTTTCTTCAACTCCTTCTTTAGCACCCCAGACTGGGCTGCCGAATTGTCGCTCGAGTTTGGCACCGGCGCAGTGAACGGCGCAGCTGCTGTTGCATCGATAATGATGAACACAATCATGACCCGCTCCTCTTGCGCCTTGCGGACAAGGCGTTGAATCTCCGCATGTGAGTCGCAAATACCGTCACTGACAACGAGCATCAGCTGCCACAGATCGTCGCCTGCACTTGAACTTCCCTGACTCCTTGCCTCGGCGAAGAGATCGAGCGACCTATCGACAAGCCCACGGACATCGGTCTTCGCAGCGTCGAACCCAAACTGCTCGAATACCCTTACACCCGCTTCAGACGTAAATGGCTTGTCAAAGTCGTGGGCCACGTTTACCGAGTCGCCAAATCCTACGACGGACACCTCGCCGACTTCCAGCATGGCCAGCGATCTCGTGACCAAGGTCAAAGTCTTGAGTGCAAGGTTGCTAGCTCCACTATCCGCCATACTCCTACTATCATCAAGTGCAATCATGACTTGGTAGCTACGCTTGCTTGGCTGGCTACGCCTCAGCCAGATCTTGTCACGCTTGTAGCCAGATGCGATGTAAGGGATGATGCGTTTAAGGTTGAGGCGTTTTCCTGTACGGAAATCGCCGCGGAGTTTGGTCGCAAGTGTAGGGGCAAGGATTAGGCGAAGAGACTCAGTAAGTTGTTGGGAGAGCGAGTGCGTTGCTGTTTCGTGGGCAAGCCAAAGGGATCGGGCAGTTATTGAGTCCATAGCAGTGACATCGAGGTGCGTAGTCTCAAGTCGATGGTCGACTTCTTGTATAGACTCAGAATCGGAGAAATCCTCGTCAAGAGGCATAGCGTCGTTCATGTCTTCATCTTCTTGACTGGTGAAAGGCTTCTGATCGCCTACGAAAGCTTGTGGCTGTCCGTCTGTGGCCCCAGGTGGAGGTTGTTGCTCTTCTTGTTCGACCTCAGGCTTGCTGTCCGCATCATCCATCTCAACATCCTGTGGATTGGCCATATCTTGATCGTTGTCCTCGGGTCGAGTCGGCATTTTCTCGTCTTCCTCCTTCTCATTCATCGGCATAGCCATGTCGTGGTCGAGCGCTTTGGCTTGCTCCTCGGTCGCGGTGCCCAGCGCCTGCGTGTCAGCCTGCTGCTCTTCATCTTGAAGATGCTCAAAGTCCGCATCGGCCATGTCAATCTCTTTATCGATTTGTTGAATCTGGGTTTCATCCTTCTCCTGCGCTTCGGATATCTGCTTCTGCTGGTTGTACCACTTCTCTAGCACATCGCCCAGCTTCTTGAAGGATTGAGACTCTTTTGACTGTTCAGGTTCCTCACCACGGCCGCCTGCGTCAGGAGCAGTTGTTTCACCTAGCGTACCATCTTCGGCAGCAGTATCTTGTTTTTGATCTGACCCGTCGCCTTCTTCGCCCTCATCGCGATTGGCAGCACTGGCGGAAGCTTGCTCATTCTTGTTCTGATGTGCTTCTTCATTTGCCTCTGTACCTGCTCCTGCCTCAGCATTCGGATCGGTCTGGTCAGTGTCCTTCTGCTCGCGGGGCTCGCCATCTGGCATATCTTCGTCGGGCAAAGGAATGGCATCATCGTCTGTTGGTTCATCGCCTTCCTCCTCTTTGTCCTCCGCGGGTGATTCTTCATCTTGAATATGGCCGGTCGTATCCTTCTCCTCCTCACCTTCCTGCTCAGGACCAATCTCTTCGTCAACGGTGTCGGGTCCAGCGTCGGGGTCCATATCAGGATCTGTTTCGTCTTCGGGAAGATCGTCGCCCATATCCAAATCACCCAGCTCGTTATCTTTGCTGTCTTCGTCTTGACCATCCATGTTTAGGTCCTCAGGAAGGTCAAGGGTCTCTTCCTCTTTCGCATGTGGGTCCATCTGCTCAGTTTCGCCCGCACCTACGTTTTCGTCTTGGTCTTCTCCTTCCATTTCTTCATCCTCTTCGCCGTCCTGACCGTCTTTCTTGTCTTCTTCTTTGCCTTCCTTACCAATTTCCTCTTTCCCCTTCTCTTTCTGCTCACTCGCGACCTGCTCCTCTTGGTCCTCAGTACCAACATCCTGTTTGCCCTCCTTATCCTTTGCGTCTTCGTCTTTACCGCCCTCGTCCCACATCTTCTCATCCACCGCACTTGGACCAAGATCATCGACGCTTCCGACTTCGCTCTGCACATCGTCGTCGCCCTCATCTCCCTCTTCATCACCTTTGTCCTCTTTCTCACCCATCTCTTCAGTCTGCCCTTCCATATCGTTCTCGCCCATATCGACAGCATCGTCTTGCTCTTCGATACTACCTTCCCGTTCACCTTTCTCTTGTGCCAGATCTTCGAGATCCTCATCGTCTTCAATGTCTTTGGAAATGTCTTCCGCACCCTCGCCCTCACCGAGACCAGTGCCTTCCTCAAGTTTATCGTCCTTGGCCTTTTGTTGATCTGAAGACTTCTCGGGGGGTTGGCAGAAACCTTGAGTACCAACCTGTATGAACGACCTCGAAAGTCGGTAGAGGAGGTCGGTTGTTGATGCATGTAGTGCGTCAAAGCGATCTACGAGGTACTGGTGTGATATAACGTATTGGTTCAAGATAGGCTGGATGGCCGCAAACATGGCAGCAATTCCTTGGAGGTGGGCACTGCTGTGGAGATATTGCATCTTTTCGAGAATGAGTTGTAGAGTGTTGCAGATCTGGGTCGCGTGGATGCTACTTATGCCGGCGGATAGAGCCTGTTCCTCTTTCACCAGCCATGCAGCATCTTCGGACGATGTTGGGAGCTCGTTAAGTGCGACATTGACATCTTGCATGGATCCCAAAATCGAGTCTAAGGCGCCAAAGATGTCCTTAGAACATTGATCGATTGTGCAGTGCAACTCGTCCGGAACTTGCTGAGCACTAACCTCCGGAATCCGGAAGATGAACGGCACAACGTGTTTGAGAGTTGTTCGAGCGATTTCGTTGTTGTTCCACCCCTCGAACGCGAATCGAAGGTCTGCGGTTGTAGTCGTGACAGCCTTGTTGAATGCTTCATGGGCGTCCGAATGGACATTGGATGGCAACTCAGGCAACTTGTCGGATACATCGACAAGATCCTTTATTTTCGTCGTCCAATCTCGCATGGCTCTTAGCAAGACATCAAGCTCATTCGTCTTTCCAAGCTTCGCCTGAGCAGCAACGACACCGGTAGCAGTCTCAAGCGCGGTGACAAGCCACCTTAAGTTAGGCTGCAAAGACCGAGTTGCCTCAGTATGCTGTTGGTTTGCAGCCTTAAGATGACCTCCATCGGTCTGCCAAAGGTTTGTAATGATTGCCAGTGGCGTCTTGTTTGCCTCGAGAGCTTGACTAGCACGGCTAAGGACTGCTCTTTGCTTGATCGACATTTGCAACAAGCCTTCAATGTACCCAATGCTCTTAGCGACATCGTTGCTTGTCAAATCGCCCGAGTGCTCCTTTGACACTGCTCGAACTTGGGGCATCAGATTGAGCGCTCTGTGCAAGTGGCCTTCAGCAACACGACCACATCCGATACCTGTGCTGTGGACTATAGGCAGTGTCGACAAAACTGTCGAAAGCTCATCTTGTTTGACTAGAGTGTCAACACTCAGGTTTGACTTGACGCCCATCTGGCGCAACTCTTTCATCGTGTCGGCGTAAAGTTTGCGCTTCTGAGTCTTGAGTTGTTGGACTTCTGTCTTGTTGTCCTCCGTCAAAGTGGAAGGCGTAGCCTTTTGCAGTTCAGTTATCGACGCCGTGACGCTGCTGATAAGGTCTTCGATATATGCCGCTCCATTGACCCTGTCGCTACTTATCAAGGACAAGTGGCGCATCATGTTAATGGTAACCTGCAGGTTCTTGAAACGTGTAGGCCGCTCTGTCCAGCCAGGAACATGACTCTCGCAGCATGCGTTGGCTTCGGGATTAGTTGCTGGGCTGACAAGTGCTGCAGAGGCCTCCCTTTGCAAAGACCCGTCGTCCGCGAACCCAGCGCTTATAACGCTGGAGACCGGCTTGTTGAGTACAGCTCTAAACTTCCTCACAAGTTTACTCAGCTTGCGATGACTTGTCTTTGCACTCTGTTTGAGGGCCTCGATATTCGTGTCCTTCCAGCTTGCAAGCTTGATAACGTTGCTGACCTCTTTCTCCAGCAATTGTCGTCCCTTGGCAAGCGCTTCATGCACCGGCTTTTCCAGACGCGAAAAGTACGCAATAAAATTCTCGAGCGCGGAGTGGAGAATTTTGAAACGCTCATGGTCCTGCATCCGCATTGCAGCATGTTGACGAAGTTGCTGAAGGAGGCTGAGTCGCTGTTCGAATTGGCCCAGCGTGGTGCTCTCGAAAAAACCTTCTAGAGACTTCAGCAGGTCCTTGGCATGCCTTCTCATGGCTTGTTCATCCTCGATACTTTCAGACGCCGCGATGATGGTTTCATACGCAACGAAGAACCAGCTCTTGGCGCTGTCGCGGCACTTTTCGACTTCCAAATCAAAAAGCCTAGCCCATGTAGTAAGCTCAAGTTGTCTCCAACTAACCAATAGCTTCGTCAGATCATCGAAAAGATCTGCAGTACTGTATTGCTTGCTAGCGACCCTCTGCCACTCGTACATGTAGGCGTGCAGCTTCTCAGCCTTGGTGATGAACTTGGCAACAGGATCAACATGGCGGAAGGCAAGAGCTTCGTCGCAGGTCCGTAAAACATCTGTGAGCGTCATATGCTCGGGCCAGACGCTGCGAATCTGACGGTAGCGAGCCTGAATGCGGTGCACAAAAGTGATCAAACGTTTGGCTTCAGGTAGGTTCGCATCAAAGTAGAAGTTGTAGCTTGATCCAGTGCCAGAGCTGTTGAGTGCGTCAGACTTCCTTTCGAGGGCCAGGTATATCGCAGGGAGACTATCCTCGGGTGAGGTGCCATGGCTGGTGCCTTCGGCGACACGGTTCACCTCCGTCACACACCAATCGAGCAGGTTCCTCACTGAGTCTGATACTTCTCGGCCACCAAGGAATAGCTCAGTGTGTATGTTGGCCAAACGTATCGCATGGTCACGTGATGTTGCTTGAGCTTCAGACTGCACAGTAGACGTTGCAGATTGATCACTGTCCTCCTGCTCAGCTTCATAGTCGGGAAATAGCGTTCGGTCTTCTTCTTCGTTCTCTTCTTCTTCCATACCGCGGAAAGAGTACAAGCTTTTGTCTTGCGCTTCTTTCTCTTGATCCTTGAGAAGTTTTGTTTTGAATTCCGTAAAGAATGATGTAAAGATGCCGTGCAAAAGCCCTCGTGCTGCTGGCTGCGACATTGAGTTGGGGTCTGTGCTTTTGACTAAGGACAGAATGTAAAGTGTGTGCCAGCGAGGGTCGATGGTGGTATTGCTCTGTGACAAAGCTTGTTCCGCGCGCTGAATGAAGTCTGATGTGGTAATCGAAGACGTGTTGTTGTGCAGACCAAAAAACGGAGTCGCACGGAATAGGTACTGTATACTCTTTCTTGGCTTGTTCTTTATTTGATCTTCATGCTCCTTCTTAGCCAGTAGCAATCCAAGATACAGGCAGGCGAGGAGGCCAACAACGGTATCAGTAATATCATCATAAGCTCGGTACCCTTCGTTAAGCCTTTGAACGACACGGACTACGTTATGATGTAGTGTGACATCGAGGGCTGCCTCACCCGCCGACATGGACTTGCTGAGTAGAGGTTGGACGATACTAAGCAGGTTTGTGAATTCACCTTGCAGCTCGTCAAGTTGTGACACCTCGGGGCGTGCAATGGCGGGTACTGGGGGCTCTTGGCCCATGTTCTGAATGGCAGCTTCGATCTGTCGGATGCGCAGGCTCGTATCTTGACCGGTAAATTGAGTTTGGAACTGCCTGAGAGCGCTGAGAGCGAGAACGAGACTGGTTTTCTCTTCGTTAAACATCTTGCGCTCGATCATAGGTCGCAGAGCCGGATCATGGGGGTAGTTTGGCACATAGGCACCAAGCCCAACAAGGGCAAGCTCAATCCATTCTTGCCCGGTAGCCTTAGAAAAAGCCCTGATTTTTGTGTGGAGAATCCCGGGAATGCTAGAGTCGATGGCTTGCCATAGGTCCAGATAGAGCGTGTCCAAGGCTTCGTCTTGATCATTGGTTATCTTCTCTGCATCAAGAACCAACTGTTGCGACATGACTTGGAGCTCTGTCTCGAAGCGTGCAAGCTGTGTAAGCTTAACTTCATTGGCGTCGTGGAGCTTTGCGAACATAGCAATATGGAAGCGAGACTGAAGCGCCATGGAGTCTGCTGGCTCTTTGACCAACCCAATATAACGGTATACCTTAGCGAAAATATCGGTCGGACTCTGAGCTCTACCAACTGTAAGGTAAGTAAGTTTGGTCGGACGTCGAGCGAAGAGAGCTGCCTTCGACCTGGTCGTCAACAATGTAGACGATGCGTTGTCAGGCACATATTGGACGCCATCCTGTCTGACAGCAACATCGAGAAACTGGCAAAGTCCTTCGAACTCCTCTTCGAAGTAAGGTGCGATTGTCACATCGTCCTGACCAACGCTCTCTTCGAGTTCCCGCACTGCACTGTCTAGAATTGTTGCCAACTCCTCAGGCTTGGCATCCGAGGCGAGAACAAGCTGTAAAGAGCTTGCGAACCGCTCTCGGATCTGAATCATCTCGCTTGCACTCAGACTAGACTTCCACATTATGGCGTCCAATCTGTCAGCAAGATTTTGGAGTCCGAGTATTGCCTCCAAGTCTGCAACAGACTTCGGTGTATTCGGTTTGAGATGACGCCACAGTGGCTCCATGTAGAGACCGGTAGTCAATTGAACGTCTGCACCAAAAGTGGCAACCTGCTTCGATAGCACAGTAGCCAGTGTCCGCACCACGATGTGAGACTCAGTTGACACCACTGGTGTGCTGAAACTGAGCATCTTAAGGTACGTATGGAAAGTGGCCCGATCGAACGCAGAGCTTTCTGCCAGTGCGAAAAACGCCCAGAACATGGTTCGTAATGGCTTGAGGAAGGAGAGATCCATGTATTGACCCTCGTTGTGAAGAGCCCAGATACCGTCTGTGAGCTCCACCATGGCCTGCCAGAACGAATGCAAAAATGCAGGCATCTTTTGCCGTTCTTTGCGACGCTCGAATTTGGCAGAAGGTAGCTTATAAATCTCTTGCTGCATGGAATACAGATCGAGCATTAGCTCGTACATCTGGGAATATTGCAAAGCGTTCGCCTGAAAGGTGGTTGAGCGGTTAAGGCTCAGCTCGTTGCCAAGGGGATGGATTGGTAATAACCCGGCCATGTCATCGAAACCGACCTGTACTTGCATTCTCTGTGTCCATGATTTGTTGATGAATTGAGTGAAGCGAGCGAAGTTATCTTCCAGTGTGTGTGGCAGGTGAACAGGTGCTACCATCTGCGACGTCTCGTGGGCTGAAAAGCCATTGATACCTATTGATTCGTGCTGGGTCACTAGGCCTAGACGGGCTTGCTTTGCAAAGCTCTCCAACAGGCTGTTGTCAGTGAAGGAAATATTCTCGAACCTCGCTTGCAGAGTTTGATGTATAGTCTCCTCGTGGGTGGAAAATTGTCGGAATCGGTACATGGCGGACTCAAGTGGATATTGCGGAATAATCGTGCAATCTTCGGCTTGTTCGGTCTCGACAACACAGATCTCAACTGCCCTGTTGCGCATAGCTCTCGACAGCTCGCCATATCTCGCATCCATGGTCATGAAGATTCTGAAGTCTGGGTGCGGTCGTACTACACGCGCTTCTCCGTCCGCCGTCGAGTGCTCGTTGATGGATAAGTAGCCGTTAGGCTCAAGGAGCGAGTTCAATCGGTCAAGAACAGCGCTGGAGCAGAGATTCGCGTTGTCGAGCACGAGCCACTTGCCTTGCTCAAGTGCACGAATAAGAATACCGTCCACCCACTGAAAACGCGCGCCGTCTATCTGCAGGTTGGAAGACTCGAGGACAGTATGCAGGTCGCGAGCTAGTACTGCGGCTTCGGTGTCGTGTTGTGCAATGTCTTGAAGCAAGACGGAGAAGCCGTCAGTCAAACGCGTCCCGTCAGTGTGCAGATGCTCAAGCAATTGGACGAGATGTCGAGAAGGCCGCTCGGAGACAGCAATCTTACGACGGATCCAAGCTTCTAGCTGCTCCAAACATCGATGCACATGACGTGATGGGTCGATCTGTTCATAACCTCCTACCAGATCCATAGCATCGACATCAGCATTCATTGAGAACGTGACGAGCTCTGCACCGACGTATGAGGAGAGATGGCCGATCATGGCGGTTTTACCAGAACCTGGTGGGCCGACCATGATGACAGGCCAGTTTTGCTTGACGCTGATGAGCAATGCTTCCATAGGTCCTAGCTGCGAGACTCTCAATGTAGAAACTGGGTTCGGTCGCGCAATGGCGGAATCGCGATGCAGTAAAGCTAGGCCTACCTGGACAGCCTTGGTGCTGAAGTTATGGTAAAGACTCATACGCGGTTCATGCGCGCCGTAAACATTCTCGAACAGCTTTAGTAGCCGCACACGGTCATCCTCAACCCGGAACCGTTGTACGAAGATTGCGTCGAGGAAGTCTCTCGCTGAGCCAGAGTACTCCGAGGAAGCCAGTAACTGAAGCCAGCGGAGTGTGTCACGCAGGTTAAACTCCCAAGGCGCGCCAAGAGTACCAAATGCGCGATGAGTGACAACTTGTTCGTCTAGTTGTGCGACAAATCCAATCAACTTGTTGATCTCTTCTTCTTCGATGCTAGGAAAGACCTTCTTGCAAATCAAGGCCAGATCATCGGGGCGGAAAACATCTGCATACACAACCGTGAAACGGTTGACGAAGGATGCTGGCAGGCCTTTTCGTCCACCACCTTGGTGGTGAGGATTCTGCGCAGCAAAGACACGAAAACCTTGATGCTTGTGAAACGTTTGGTCGAGCTCAGAGATGTACACCTCGCCTCGATGATCCAGAACAGCATTAAGGCCTTCGAGAACGGACTGCGAAGCCAAGTTCATCTCGTCCAGTAAAACCCAATCACCGTTCTTCATAGCTTTGAGGAACGGGGCATCACGCCATGCGAAAGTGCCCGCAGCGCCGCCCTCGACCGGAACATCAGAACCAAACAAATCCATGAGATCCGTCTGTTCTGAAAGATTGAGTCTGATCAAAGGCTTCCCGACGGCCTTCGCAAGTGCTGTGACGAGCGTCGTCTTTCCGACACCTGGATTACCCTCAAGTAAAATTGGCTTGGCCAATTGTAACGCACGGACCACTCGCATAGCGTTACCACGAGTAGTCGGTGCTTCGAGCGCGAAGTTGGTTGCGTCTGCAGCAGCTGACGAAAATTTGGGGATCGAAAATGTGCCGAGTTGGAAAGACTGAGCTGAGCTTATAATGTCGATTTTCCCAAAGTATAGTGGCGAGATGTCTTGTTGGAGAAGTTTACTGAGTTGCTTGAGACATGCTCTCCGTTCTTGGTCGATCGACGTGGCGGAGATGGCAAGTAGACCTGCTGGATTGGCACCGAGTGTGTCTATGAAGACCATAGCAGCTCCGTGGACAATGCCATAGACGGGATTGTCATGTTCTGTGCTATTGACAAAAGTGACCCATGCAAGAGTGTCTCGGATTGAGACAGACGACGCCACGGATGTATTGTATTTGTCGTTGAACCATTGCGAAAAAGAGACGATAGCTTCAGCATATTGTGTAGCAGTCGAATTAAGCTTCGATCTAACAATTTGCAAGATGTCCTTGAGGTTAGACAATGCCGGAACCCAGATCTCAGTAAATCGGTTACGAAGCGCAGGCGAAAGTTCTTTCTTGCCGTAGTCGCCCCCGGGATTCATAGTGGCAAGAAATTGAAACTTGGAATCCGCAACCACGAGCGAATCGACAGGTCCTTTCTCGGCGAGTAGAAGTGTGCGTGAAGGCTCAAGAACGCTATTGAGACGTTCCAGAACGGAGTCATCAGCGAGTGAGATCTCGTCAAGCAAAAAGTATTGTCCTGTCTTCATGGCATTCACAAGGCTTCCGTCTGCCCACTCGAAGAGTGTCCCAGCCTTGATACGGTTGACCTGGATTGATATGCGTAGATCTTGCCTGATTGTAATCGCAGGTTCTTTGTCGAGCTGATCATACAAATGGAGGAGTGCATCCAGGTCCAAAGTATGGGGCTCGACTTCTGAGGGCACGCCTTCGAATGCTTCCAGAATATCTCGCCTGAGGGTTTCTTCGATCGCTGCTCTATTACGGATCGGTCGCTGAGCACCGATCAGGTCACCAGTCTCGGTATTCTGGTGCGCGTTGAGAACGTGTAGCTCTTTTCCAAATGCATCTGCCAGCATCTGACAGACAGTCGTCTTTCCACAGCCTGTCTCGCCAATGAGCAGAACGGGCTCGTTGTTAAACATTGCATAGCGAACAAGCACGAAGAGCCTTCTCATTGCCCGGGTCCAAACGACGCCGCTATCGATTTGCTTAGACTCTTCAGGGGCACTGTCAATGATATGCTTCACATTCTCCTGACTGAAGATCTTTTCCTCATCGATGACAACTCTCGGCCCATTCCTGCTCAACACATTTTCGATGATTTTCTTGACAGCAACGCTCTCTTCTTCCTTGCGTACACGCTCTGCTAAGAGCATGTAGCCATTCACAGCAAGATCTTGAATAGTCTCGGCTTTACGCTGTGCCCATCGGAACAGATCTCGAAGTGTTGCAAAGCTCTTTTGCTCAAAGATACGATTCTCTTGTCGCAGTGTAGAGAGCTCCTGATAGACTTGGACGATTTTGCCGCACCAGCTCTCGGGAATCTGAACACGTCGATGCAAAATCTCCTTCAACTCTTCGACGGGAATGTCGTCGAAATGGAGCTCGAGAAAACGATTGCGAAACGCTCGAGACAAAACCTTTCGACCTCCGTAGAGACCGGCGGGGTTTTGAGTAGCAAAAAGCATGAAGTCGTCGTGCGGTCGAACGACCTCCTGAGTCTCGGGGATGAGAAGTTCGCGATTATCATCGAGCAGTCGGTTTAGAGCCTCTAGCACATCGGTGGGCGCCAAATTGAGTTCATCAAGCACAATCCAGTGACCCTCTCGCAGAGCGCGGACGAGGATACCTTCCTGGAATATTAGCTTTCCATCAGCGCCTGATATATATGAACCGAGGTACTCTTGCAGATCCGTGTGCTCGTGGTTGTTAATGCGAACAAAGGTGTTGCCGGATCGTTTTGCGAGGTACTCGATCATGCTCGTCTTACCAGACGAAGTCGGCCCCTGAATCAGGACAGGATATCGTCGCGTTGATGCAGCTCGGATAAGATTGCTCATGTTTCGCTTAACAAAATTCGTTATAATATAATGTGGCTCCTCTTGCACAGGATGTGGGCCTTGTCGAAGGAGGTGATGACCCTGTCTCACGTATGCGCGCCCGTCATTCGGCTGCTGTAGTGGTTTGTTTAGCTCGGCCTTGGAAGACGCCTTCTGTGGGAAAAGGTGCTTTATGATAAGGGATGCAACAAGATCTTCGGACGCCTTGTTCAAAAAGGTCAGAAAGCTCATGTGGAAACCCTCGTAGAGAGCTCTTCGAAGGCTACATAACGGTGCCGTTTCTCGCGCGTAGGTAAGTGTCCTTGTAAGAGTACGCAGGCTGAAGTGAGGTTTTTGATCAGCACCGTCAACGAGCATGTTCGCCTTCGCTAGCTGTTGAATCTCGAGGTAGAGGCTAGTGACATCGCGTGCTACTCTGATAACAGCCGGATCGGTGCCGTCACCTCCGAGGTACTTTTCTGCAATGTTCCGCAAGCTCTTTTCGTCACTATCAGGGCTCTCAACGTAGAGCTCAGTGAATCTCGAACGAATGCCAGGGGGCAGGTCTTTCTTTCCAACATCGGTGGCAGGATTCATGGCTGCAAATACCCGGAAGTTGGGGTGCGCAACCACTCGCTCCACGTTGCCAGTCTCAGTCAGCAATATCGAGGGGTTCCCGTCAGGTCCTCCGCCCAAGAGATCGGTGAGTGCCTCAAGGGTATCCGATGAAGCCAGGTTGATCTCATCAAGTAAGACCCAGTCGCCATTTCGGACAGCCTTGACAATGTTGCCTTCCAGGAAAGAGAATGCGAATGCTTCAGAGCCACTTGCAATTTGAGCTTCAAGATCGTGCAGATCTGCCGCAAATTTCTCCCAGCGTGCTGCCGGGAAGTTTGTTGGTAGTGAGTCCATCTTCCGCTTCTTTCTGGGCTGATCACCGTCCGCATCTGGAGAAGAAGGCTGCGACTCGTGCGCCTTACGCGCCGCATCCACCATCTTTAGTGCCTCTCGCCACAGAGTGCAGACACGTTTCCATTCGCCCTTCGCAACGCGCTTGCCCAGCATCTCGAGGAAGCGCAGATTCTTCTTTCTCGAGAAGGTAGTGTCGAAGAGGTCGTCAAATTCATCTTTGAGCGGAATAACAAGGCTGCGAACATTCACAGGCTTGTACCCACCCAGAAGATCACCGCTCTCACTCTGTTGAGACAGGTTAAATGCTACCAACTTGCGACCAAGCTGTTCAGCTAGGTACTGTATAGTCGTTGTTTTACCGGTACCTGTCTCACCGACCAAAAGCAAAGGCTCGTTGCGATCGACTGCCACAGCAACTTTTTCGAGCAATCTCAGAGTGTAGTCGTTGGTAGAAAAGGTCCGCCCGGACGATGTGCGCTTCGAAGACTTGTGTTTTGAAAGCTTGGCTCGTCCAACTTGGAAAGTTCCTGTTGCTGCCGATTTAGGAGAAATCGAAAGCCCCACAGAGCGGTCTCGAAGAAGATGATCACGCCTTTGCGGATCAATATGTAGCTCTTCAGCTACGCAAGCCATAACTCTTAACCGTGCCGAGTCGCTGCGCAAGCTGCCGGCAAAACAATCAAAAGCCTCCATGAAGATGTCGTCCGTCTGGGCGGTACTGAAAGAAGTTGTCTGAGCCAGGAGCACAGCTATCCTGTCACACCACTTTAGGAGATCCCGCGGAGTCAACGCTCGGAGCGACGTGCCATTCTCGGACGAGAACTTTGCGTCAGAATAGAGCTCCAGTAATCGAGAGTATACTTTCATGATACCGGCAAGGTGCTTCTGCAGCACTGGGAACTTGGCTGAGATGACTTGCTTGAACTCTACGAGCTGGGGCATCTGCACCGTGATGGAATTCCAAAATCGATGACCAATCAGGTTCTGGCGGGGAATGATCTCCTGCCCTCTTGGGTTGAGTGTGCTTCGCATTGTAGCGATAATGCGGAAGCCCCTTGCGGCACGTACAGTCTCTCCACGGCTTGGGATCAAAAGCTCACCGCGTTCAATCAGTGGTAAAAGTGTGCTGATGACCTCGTTTGGCGCTCGATCCAGATCTTCGATGAATATCCATCGCCCCTCGCGGACCGCTGTCGTCAGGACACCAGACTTCCATGCGAAAGTCCCTGGCTTCGAGCCTGTGGCATACATGCCAATCAGCAGCTTTGCGTCACTCTGCTCGTTGAGGTGAAGGGTAACCATCTTGTCAAGCTTGTTAAGCTGCCAGGCAAAGTGTCGTACTAAAAGCGTCTTTCCAGAGCCTGCGAGGCCAGTGAGAAGAAGAGGATTTGAACCAAGCAGTCCATGGGCGATCTTGCTCAGATTAGCCACCGTTGTGGGTGTAGAAATGAGTTCAGAAGGCCGTTCTTGAGAAGCAGCGCCATCAAGTCGTGGAAGCAGTGTTCCGTTGATGTTCACAGTGTATGGTGAGAGGTCTGAGTACAGGTGGGGGGCGGCAGCTTCCATATTTCCTGACTGCTGGTGCAGTCTCGAGCGCACGTTCTTCCACCTCTTTTCTTCCCACAACGAGAGGAATCTGTAATCAATCTGCTGTGTTTCCCAGATTCCTTCCACTGCGCCTTCTCCGACATGCCTCCCAACCATCTCTTGGGTAGCATGATCTGCCGCATGAACGTACAGGCAAAACAGCCGTACGGCAATATACCGTACGAAGCGATTCGCATGCTGGAAAAGCTGCTGAATGGCTACTGGACGCACGTACTGGGCGAAGGTCCGGCAGTCGTAGCTCAGCAACCGGAAGGCGCCTAGCAAAAGTTCGACAATGTGAGAGTTTGCATGCCCATTAGGGCTATGCTGGTGATGCGACCCAAAATACGGCGACTGCGAAACGTGTGCAAGGAAGCGCTCCACGTGCTCCGCAAGGTGAGGCGCAAGAGGAAGGATTCGTCCAAAAGCGGCGATTTTCTCCTCGCTTTGGGCGCCAGATGTGATCCATCTTGCACATACTTCAGCATACAAGCCCTCATACCGCACAAATAGGTCGTCGGTAGATGCAGGCTTCAGCGCTTCCGTGGCAAGCGCGTTGATATTGGCCATTTTCGGGGCCATGATGGCGCTATTACCGTCCAATCCTGGTATCGTTCTGTCGTATTATGATTTCGGGGCGCCTTCCCATAATTCCGACGCTTTCATACAACAGACGTGGGTTTGTTGTGGCGTTCGAATTCTTCGTTCATAAAAGTTTCTGGACAGCGCAGGGTTGGCTCGGGCGCGCTTGCCCTAGCGAAACGCGCTAAACCGCAAACGGGGCGTTGCTGTCCGCAAATTCTAGGAAAGTACGACACGACGACTGACAGCCATCCATCCCATCGACCACCTGATCCGCACAACACATCATGTCCGCCCCCGCATCTCGCGCCCTCAGGCGCTGCGTCTGCGCCGCCCGCCCTGCGATGGGAGCCCGCCCGGCCGTTGGAGGAGCACAGCAGAGGATACAGCGGAGATGGCAGTCCGATGCCGCGGCGCCGCCTGCGAACCCCAAGATTGCGACAATTGTCGATCAGATCAGCCAATTGACGCTGCTGGAAACAGCAGACCTCGTCTCGACACTGAAGGTACGACCGACATACAATGAGCGCAGGGCGCGGGCAGCAAGAGCGCTGGCAGTAATCGACATGGGCGCTGCTCACAGAGCTACAGCGGCAGCACCATGACGCGGGCATCCGAATAAGCTTCAGAGCGCGCTCACGGCGCGATTGATTCGGCCCAGCGGTCACGTGCTGTCAATGGGCCGAGCGCTGTGAGCCTGCAGGAGTCCCGGTCCAGTCGAGCGTCGTACTGCCACACTGCATGGCTGCCTGTTCCCCTACAACTCCCTCGTCTTTGCGTGACTCAAACAGCTGACACGGTGCTGCTAGACCCGCCTCAACATCCCCGACATGCCCATGGGTGGCTTCGTTGCCGCTGGTGGCGCTGGCCCAGCTGCCGCCGCGCCCGCCGAAGAGGAAGAGGCCGCGCCCGCCGCCGCCGAGAAGACGCTCTTCAACATCAAGCTCGAGAAATTTGACGCCGGGTCGAAGCCCAAGGTCATCAAGGAGATCAAGAGCATGCTGGGACTTTCGTTGGTGGACAGCAAGAAGTTCGTCGAGAGCGCACCCAAGATGATGAAGGAGGGCGTGCCCAAGGAGGAGGCAGAGAAGATTGTCGAGACACTCAAGGCGCTCGGTGCGACAGTCGTCATGGAGTAGGGAGACCAAATGGTGTCGGACAAGGTCAGCATGGGGACAGAAACTGTATCATAGCGAGTTGCGGCGTGTACAGATATGTATGGCATATGGCATTGGTCAACTTTCTTGGATGGATTGAGCATACGTGCAGTACAATAGACGGCGTATAAGAATCAACCACATGGCTTCAGCTGGTCGGTTTTCACTAATCCATCCAACAAACACCGGGACCCCAGT
This sequence comes from Boeremia lycopersici, assembly GCA_022609225.1. Lineage (NCBI taxonomy): Eukaryota > Fungi > Ascomycota > Dothideomycetes > Pleosporales > Didymellaceae > Boeremia > Boeremia lycopersici. Next base: position 224,141 of record JAGKPY010000030.1, read on the forward strand.
CTGACACTGGAGACATGCAATAGGTATCCTGTCAACGCCCCAACGCCCTAAAAATGCAGATTTCCGAAACGCCACCACAGGCTGAAGACTGCATTGCACGTCCAATGCGCCGCGATTCACCCAAACGCGATAGCCTGCTCTCTCTCGTCTTTGTCTTCTGTTCCAATGATGTAGTCATCCTCCCCAATGTCGCTTGCTTCGTCCCACAGCTTGTGCATCTCCTCCTCACCCTCGCCCGGCACAGCCCAGATGCTCTCCCGCAACCTCTTGTGTCTCTCGCGATCTTCTTCTATGCGGTGCTCAATCTGGCGTTTGTCGAGTTTTGCGCCCTTGTGAGCACCGGTGTTGGAGGGCGAGGGTTGGAAAGGGTCTTCTGGCTCGCGCGTCTTGAGCACGACTTCGAGCTCGGCGACGGTCTCGGAGAGAAGGATGCCAATCTTCTGGAGAGTGTGGAGGACCTTGCGCACGACACGGACGTTGGCTCCCTCCTCGCCAACGACGCAGTCCACGACGGGCAATATGTCCCGCTGCAGCATGCGCACAAAGCCCATGGCACTGCCCTCGCCGGTCGGCGGGCCGGCGTCCTTGACGGCCATCTCGCACAGGCTCTCGATGAAGAACATGATGTTTGCGCGCGTGTTCATATTGGTGCGCTCCAGCTGCTCGAGGATGCACGAGTGCAGGTCCTCGTCCATGTCGCGGTTCTTGAGCGCATAGACGGCAGCCTTCTGGATGGACGTGTGCGACGCGCTCAGATGCGACAGCAGCGTCGTGAAGCGCTGGCGCACTTCGAAGGGGTCCGCCATGGTGCGCGGTGTGCACTGCCGTGGGTATGCGGGTGCTGCGTGGAACCGTACGGCGCATGCACTGGAGTGCGGACGAGAAACCGAGGGCGACGGCAAGGCTGGCCTGCGCATACCGTCGGCGCGTGCGGAGCTGTCTGTACCCCACGCCGACGTCGCTCTGGGCCTGGGGATTTCTTTGGCATTCCGGCCGCTGTGCAGACAACCACTATCCAGCCAGCACCACACGCTGTACTGCAGCCGGCCCATACACAATGGCGTCTCAAGAATCCAAGCCCCTCACATTGACCGTCCTCGGTGCCGGTACGTCCCCGTCGTCAGTCGCGCACGCGGCGCCCCGCAACGCGTCCCTGCAACATCAGAGGCGCGATATTCAGTGACGCCGTTCGCCAGCGCAGAGCCTTTGCGGCAGGCCGGTCGTCTTCGTCGCGCTCTTCAGCATGTAGCAGCGCTAACCGTGCCGTCACAGGCACCATGGGCATCGCCATCATGGGCGGCGTCATGGCCTCGCTCGCCAAGTCCAAAACCGTCGCTGCCATTGACCCCTCGTCCGCCCCCAAGGACACGCCAAACGTCTCCAGATTTGTTGCCTGTGACACGTGGAAGCCTGCCGAGGACAATGTCAAGAAGGCCCTCGGCCACTACAACTTCGACCTCCAAACCCTCACCAACGAGAACCTCAAGGGCGTCCAGCAGGCTGACATTGTCCTGCTGTCATGCAAACCCTACGGCTTCAAGACCATCTTGGGCGAGGAGGGCATGCGCGACGCCCTCAAGGGCAAGATCATAGTCAGCATCCTGGCTGGTGTCACACAGAGGCAGATCTCCGAGTTCCTCTACCCCGACGGCGCCGACAAGGCCGAGGATGCGTGCAGAGTGGTTCGCGTCATGCCCAACACCGCGTCCTTCGTCGGCGAGTCTATGAGCGTCATCGAGACCAGCGACCCTCAGCTGTCAGAGGCGCAGTACAAGCTGGTTGAGTTTGTCTTCAGCTCTATTGGCCGCGTTACCACACTTCCTCCTGCGAACATGGACATTGCAACTGCCCTGTGCGGCTCAGGTCCTGCCTTCTTCGCTCTGATTCTCGAAGCTGCTGCCGATGGTGCCGTTGCCATGGGCATGCCCCGTGCCCAGGCCTATGAGATGGCCGCACAGACAATGCGCGGAACCACAGGGCTCGTGCTGAACGGCGAGCATCCTGCTGTGCTCAAGGACAAAGTTTCGACACCTGGTGGATGCACTATCGGCGGTCTGATGTCCCTTGAGAAGGACGGTGTCAGGAACGCGGTTGCGACGGCAATCAGGGAAGCCTGTGTTGTCGCATCGAGACTGGGTGGTGAGCAAAGGGAGTTTGTCAATCACAGACGCTGAACACCTCTTGCGTCGCAACCGCGCGAAAAGAAATGATATCCAAGTAGATAGGAAACGAGTACATGGCTTGTTCGACCGCAATCTCTACATACCGTCACAAGTGGGTGATGTGTAGAGCATGTCTCACTTACTAATGCGAGCACTGATATGTCAATGAAAAGTTTCGAACAGTCTCTAAACAGACACAAGTGGTCGTCCATGACACAACATTTTTGTTCGCCCGCTGCCTCGTTCACCTTATTTAATGTCCTTGACCATGTCTCACACTTCCGCGCGGTCGTGGGCTCTACAATTCTGAGAGAGCATCAAAGAAAAGCCCAATCACCATGCTTTGACGAGACGAGATTACACAAAAACAGACCCAAGAACAGACCTTCAATTTAAAGAACGGCACAAGCATCTAAGTCCACCCGTAAAGGACAGTATGGGCCAGCCATGACGACGGCTGTCGTCTGGCACCAATTTCGTCTTCGCAAAGATAGATTCTGATAATAGCATTGCCAGTCTCAAACTTGTCACTGTCAATATTAGTAGTCTTGGAAGAGCTTGCAGATCACTGAACGTCGTCCTAGAATCTGTTGCTGCGATGACGCTGTTGTCAGCAGTATTTTCCAGTCGAAGCGGCTCGGCGTCCAGATACAATTGGTGATTGTCGCAGATTCGGCGACATTGATGTGCGTAGCTGTATCCACCGTGTGCGCGTGAGCACTGGACGTCACCAAATGACAATTGCCACTCTCAACAGAATTGTGCCAGCGTACCTGACAGGCCGTACACCGAATCCTAGGACGATGAAAGCTGTCAGCTGCCGGCACCTGACGAATGCATGCAGGGCACGGACCCGCTTTGTTGCCTGCAAGGGCTGAGGCAGCTACCGAGCAGGGGTCGGTTCGCAAAACACCGCTCAACGGCGACCGCTAAGCCACTTTCAGCCAACACTACACCAAATTGAGATGACTACCATTGTCTTTTCGACGACATATTGGAGAAGCTATAATTGGGAAATCGGATTGGAAGAGGTTCCGGGGAGCGAGATTGGTACTTGACGTGGTCAGGCGGCATATTGGGCTGAGCGGTATAAATCTTCATCAATTCCTGAGGACCATGTGGGATAGTAGGATGTCCCCAGATCTTCAGTCCTCTGCCATCTCAGTCTAAACTCGATGTTGTCGAACCAATCGTCCGCTCAATCGTCCCGAGAGTCATCGTTGTCCATAAGCAACAATGCAACGCCCTCTTCGTAAGTGTATGTGGCGTGCATGTGTATCCGATTGTTGACATAAATGGAGGTGTTCAGGCATTTTGACACCTCTCTCTGCAAAGGCTTTGTCGTTGCAGAATGCCAATCCGTCTTCGGTCGATCAGCTGTGGGCTCTGGAGGAAGTAAAGAGGATTGCGCGGCTTCAACAAGCCGCTCATGAGCTTGGCTTCGACTTGCCACTCCAATGCTACAAGAGATGACTACCGTTAGTGTTTTTGGGCTGGGCTACGTTGTTATCAAAGTATCCTGTCTTTGATAGCTCCAACAATGCTTTGCAGTCCTCCAAGTCTTTTGTCCCTGCTTTCGCCCAGATATAGACTGGCAACGGGCCATGCATGAATGCCGCCTTGCTCTTCCCACTCATCCACGTGTGTGCCTGTACTCTTCAGAAGGCTGATGAGCTCTCTGGTCTCAGGGCCGAGCACTTCTTCGCTCCCGTACAAGAAGTACCAACCGTAGTCGGGCGAGGCATCAGACCACTTTTTGGCGTCTTTGCAATGGCCAGGCGACACTATTGGATTGGTTTTAGACGCCTTTATGCCAATGTATTGGCGGCCGTACTGTTCAAGCGAGATATCGTTGAGGAAATCTGAAGCTGTATTGCGGTTGTTCTTCGAGACAATGGTAACCCATGGGCTGATCATCACTGCCAACCCCGGTCGCTGGTGCCTCAGCTCTGCGTGGTCTGTCAAATAGAGTAAGAAGCTCAACATTAGGGTTGCGCCAGCAGAATCGCCACCGACCACTACTCTTGTCGAAGACTGGGCGAGCGAGAGGACATATTGATATCCTGCCAACGTCTCGTGGAGCTGCACTGGATAAGTTGCATCCGGCACTAGGGTGTATTCCAATGCGAAGAGAGCGGGATTTCTGTAACCAGCAGCTTTCAAGAGCGTTACCCATGCAAGCAGAAATTCCATATAGAAGTAGGAGCTACCCATGGAAAAGCCACCACCATGAGCATAGTATACGATGATATCAGGCTGCTCTTGTTGGTTGTGCTTGATCAGTACGCCTCTGAAGTCAGGCTGAGGAAGTCAGTCTTGTGTGGCGAAGACGTGGGAATTCTGCGGGACATACTCTATTGACTTCAGTCCACCTGATGGGACTCGTGACAATGCCATGGCGTAGCATTCGAAAGCGGAGGAAAGGCAAGGAAACGGCTTTTGAAAAGAAGACACGGCCGATGAAGGCGGGCATATTTGCGAATGCGTACCGAACACATCTGATGACAAAGTCCTGGAACGGCGTCGCCTTTTTCACGAACGGACTGCGTTTCTCATATGGGAGAAAGTATCGCTCGCGCACGAATTGATACGGGATGAGGCAAACTTGATAGACTGTCAATACCAGTACGCGAGTACGCCACGGTACGCGTGCTCACCTATGAACGGCAGCGCTGGGACCAGCCACTTCACGACAGGGAGCAGGCCAATTTGGAGCAGCAATTGAGGGGCCAGGAAGACTACAAAGGCTAAACAGTCGAGGAACGAGATCTGTTCGAGTATCATGGTCACGACGAGAGACAAAGAGCGAGGGAAAGCCGCGCATTGGGTAGACCATCTGTCAACGAAGCATGGCTCTTGGTGTCGCCAACATGGCCGCTCGGTCGATGACGACAATGAGCTAGCGTGGGTCAGCCAGCCACAACCGCTTAGCCGCGCTCTGAAGAAACGCCGCTTCTGAGATGCCGACGCGTGGGTGAGAACCAATAATGCAGATGCAGCAGACAATCATGGCAGCGAGAGACGGCTGACAGCAAGCGAAAGGAACGGCGTAGAACCTAGGAGGGGAAACCGGCGGGCAGGCAACGTTGGGGCCACAACGTGAATTGGAACCAGTTTCGAAAAGATGCTGCGCGCCCCCACGTGACCTACGCTCGGTGGAGCAAGGCGCGCCGGCCAAAGAAATTCCACCCGCAAACACCGTTGCGACAAGGGCAGTCGACCCCACCACTCCCATCGTCACAGCTTCTGTCGACCTGCCTACAGTTTCCACTCAGTCGGCTCTACGCTCTCATGGAATAGTGGCACTACAGAAGCTCAGTCTCGGAACGCTTCCACCGCCGCCTGCGCTGACCGGGAGCTCGCACGCACGACCTCGCCATGGCCACCGACCCAAAGGTGGCGCCGCTCGCCGACGACCTGAAGGAACTCGCGCTGTATGTCACGAGAATCTGCGCATCGCAACCACGCACTGACTGGCGACAGCTCCCTGCCCACCAGCGGCTTTCCCAAGGCCTTTTTCTGCGCCCTGTGCAGCGAGCTTGCGATCGACTCGTACAAGCTGCTGTGCTGCAACAAGGCCATCTGCTCACCATGTATGTTCTCGCGCGCGACAGTAGCAACGCGAAGCGGTGACTAACACGTCCACAGGCCAAGCTAAGCTGTCTTTCCCGACGACCTGCCCGTCATGCGACCACTCGCCCCTCGAGGCCGATTCGTGCACCCCGAACAAGGCTTTGCGCAATACAATGCGCGTGTGGCTGCAGAAGCAGAAGAAGAAAGAAGAGGCAAAGGCAGCTGCGCAGGCCGCCACACCCGCTCCAGAAATTACGCCTGCTGCAACAGAAGCACAGCCCGAGCTGGAGGGTGCGGACAAGCCAATCGATAGCGTTGAGGAGACTCCGGCCGCAGGCGATGCACCGGCCGCGCCTGTAGCGCCTGTAGGGGACACTGGAGACGGACAGCTGCGGACAGCCTCGGCTTCTGCACAGCCAACTGAGGTGAGTCTTGTTCCTGCCTCATCTCCTACACGCCATCGCGTGTGCAGCTCTCACGAAGACTGTGCAGACCCAACAGGGCACCTTGATTCGTACAAGTGAACGTGTTCTGCCTGTCTTGCACGTGCTGGTGGCTGCAGCAGCCCATCCTACCTTGAATCTTTACTGACGTTGACAGGGTCCAACCGCACCAGAGGCGCATGACTCGGAACGCCGCGGAAGTCTGATATCGCAATCTGCGACACAGAGCGTAGAGCCATCTGGTGCCAACGCGTCTTCCAACGAGCAAAACAAGACTGACGGCCCAGCAAACACGATGGGCAACAGTTCCATGATGAACGGCATGCAGGGCCAAATGGGCTTTGGGTTCCAAGGTCAAGGCAACTTCGGAGGCATGGGCTTCAACGGTATGTCGAACATGATGGGCAATGCTGGCTGGAATAACATGAATCAAATGGGTACGTCTCTCCCGCCTGCCTTATCAAGCATTCAACGACTGACAGCCGCACAGACTACAACATGAACAGCATGTATAACAACTTTGGTGGAAACATGGGCATGGCGATGAATGATATGTCCGCCATGAACATGATGAACTTCGGTGGCAGCTACGGCAACGGGTGGAATGGCATGGGTGGTGGCTATGGAAACTTCAACGGGTTCAACCAGATGGGCGGATATAATCAATCTGGAGCATATCCCGAGATGATGAACCAATTCCCCAAGAACAATTTCCAAAACCAGAACCAGAATCGTTTTCCTGCCGATCAAGGGGGAGCTCTGCCTCAGCAGAACAATAGGACTGGCAGTCAGGGAGGCTCCGTGTCTGGGCCTGGGGGACAGCAGAGCGCCAACAGTCGTCCTGGGAGTCGCAGTGGACCCGCCCCAACCGTACGTCGATTTCTTGAATCTCTGCCAAGACGACCGTCTTTGGTACTCCCGTATTTGAAGCCAGCAACTGACAACATTGGCATACAACAGCGTGACGGCGAGTCATCTGATGCGCATGTTGATGCAGTCGTCGATCTGAAACCAGAGGGCGAGCAAGGCACTGCTACGAAACCCACTGAAGAAGGTAACGATATTGATGATAGCACGCAAAGCAATGCTCAAGCCGCCAACACTACCGATAGCGCGAGTGATGCCAAGGACTCGATTACAAGAGGAGGTCAGAGCGATTCCACACAAACCAACGGACTGCGTCAGATACAGACCGTTGATACCGAAGATGGGGACATGCAAGATTACGATCAGTCGATGATGGTCAACGGCACGCAGCTTAATATGGGTTTTGCTAACGGTATGATGAATCAGTTCCCCAATCAGATGCAAATGAATACGCCTTTCGATTCTAGCATGAACATGGGGTTCCACCAGAACAACAACTTCGGCCCTCGTGGGGGCTTTAATGCCGCATACGGCGCAGCTACAGTATTAACCGGTGAGCCACAGGGACGTGGTGTGGAAGGTGCGCCCACGGGACCGCGAGCAATGCGCGAGGGCAGGCCGAACACTGGCTTCTCGAGCCGAATGAACAACACGCGCCATCAGCCGCTCCCTAAGAGTGTAACCCCCGCGCAAAGTACCGGTGCTCGAAGTCCACAGCGTAGACTTAGGTCGTGAGTACAGCACATGCCATCTCTGCCGATGTAATGCTGACACATAAACAGCCGCTCGCCTCTGAGAGATGAGAATCTTCGTGTCAAGGACAAGTCAGTGTCGCGATCCCGGTCAGGTTCTCGTGCGAAGGACGAAGAGAAAGACGAACGTCGAGAGCGTTTGCGTTCTCGTTCGCGTTCTCGTTCGCGCTCAGCAGCCCGCGAATCAAGGCGAGAAGATAGAGGCCGCTCCGCAACGCCACAAGGTGAAGATGATTATGAGCGCCGCAGTGACCACCGACACCAGCGCTCATTGCGACATGACGGCTGGGATGACGAGCACGAGGACCGGTATCGCGAGGGTAGAGGGAGTCGAGGCGACAGAACACGTAGTGCATCGGCTGATTCAAAGCACCGCAGCAGTCGCCGTGACAAGGATAAGCACCGCTCTTCACGCACACACCGGGATCGTAGCAAAGAACACCGCCGGCGCCACCGTTCGCGCTCGCCTGCCGAAGAGAGCAAGTATGACGACAGCGCATATGTTAACGGCGACCGAGAATCAGAGTCTGGCGCTAGGCGAAAGCACAGGAGCGACAAAGATAAGCACCGTGACAGATCACGCGACAAGGATCGTGAGCGAGATAGGCGAGACCGCAAGGACCGAGAGAAAGACTACGACTACGAGCGTGATAAGGACCGACCGAGAGACAAAGACAGGGAGCGGAGGCGCCGCCGCGAGCGTGAGACGGAGGAGCAAGAGCGCGATTACGATGACGATAGACACCGTTCGTCTCGACGAAGCCGCAAGGACCGCGACCGAGATGAGCGAAACAAAGAAGAACAAGATGGAGACGATCGCAGTCAGAGTGAGCGGGACACAAAGATCAACCGTGCTGCAGAGGACGATGTGGTTGGCAAGATGATGCAAAAGCGTGCGACTTCGCCACCCCTCAATGCGCCTACAGGCCCTTCAGCAAATACTTTCTCTATCAAAGGTGCAGGCCGTTCAAAATCCAATGTAATGCCGCCACCGCAGCCTCCTACAGGACCACGTAAGTTCCAGCCGCCAAAGGGACCTGCAGCAGATCGCGACAAGGACAGGCCACGCAGGAAGAGCAGTGTCTCGTCTGTCCAATCCTCATCAGCCACAGCCACCGAGCCCACTACACAAGACCACTATGCCGCTGAGCGCGAGAGAAATGCTCGCGAGCGCAACAGTCGCGACCGTGTGGATCGCGATCAACGCGACGTGGTCAGTAAATCTTTGCACACGCGTATGCACTCGTCATCCCGAAGCTCGCTGTCCTCGAAACGCTCGCGCGAGGATGAAGTAGATGTAGACGAAGCACCGCGCGGGCCCAGCCAGGGTGAAGTCAAAGCGCCCACTGGTCCCGCATCGCATCGCGACAAGCGTAGGAAGTCGGGTGCTGGCGGTGATAACAGTATCGCCAATATGTTCACTGCTGGTCTGAGGAAAAATGCAGGAAAGACGAGAAGAGGAGGTGTCAGGACTGAGGGCGATGTGGAGAGGGAGATGGAGCGAGTGGAGCGGGAAAGGGACCGACGATAGGACGTCCGGCTTCGGGGGCCAGACGAGAAGGGGACAGTGGTTGGAGTAATAAAGAGTTGCAACTGACGACTACAATGTGTACATGTGCATGGGGCGGAGGGCTTGAAGGCTGTCTGAAAGGTTCTCAACTTCTTGTATTATACCATGAAAACGATGCCTGGATGGATGACGGCCATGACGTGAGGCGTGGTTTGCTGTGGAAACCATTGTATTAGGGAGGTGCTGTGCAAGTCATCACGTGAGTCGGCGGTACCAGTGGGCGGAGGTGTTCGGCGACGCTGCAACCCCACGCTTTAGCGGCGGCACGGCTAGGTGGGCTGCATGTGGGGCGCAAAAAAGACGGCGCCCCGCGATTGTAGTCATGGAGGCGCGCGGGCGGGCATCGCTCCTTCCACACGCTCCGCATCGACCATGGCCACCGCACCTGCCGCGGGCACCGCTGCCAATGGCACACACAAGTACAGTACGGCTCGACGCGGTCCACGGCGGGGCGACAGCTAACGGGCCGCGCAGGGAGGGCGACGGCGCAGCCCGAGAACCCGTACGCGGGCCTGATCCCCGAGCAGACGTTTGCTGTGATCCCCGAGGTCGAGCTCGAGTCGGGCGTGGTGCTGCGCGACGTGGCCGTGGCCTACAAGACATATGGGCGGCTGTCGGCGGGCGCAGACAACGCCATGGTCATCTGTCACGCGCTGACGGGCAGCGCAGACGTCGGCGACTGGTGGGGCCCGCTGCTGGGCGGCCCGGGCAAGGCCTTCGACACGTCGCGCTTCTTCGTCGTGTGCATGAACAGCCTGGGCAGCCCGTACGGCAGCGCCAGCCCCGTGACGGCCCGCGACGGCGACGCGGCCAACGCGCGCTACGGGCCCGAGTTCCCGCTGACGACGGTGCGCGACGACGTCAACATCTTCCGCCTGGTGCTCGACGACCTCGGCGTGCGCCAGGTCGCGGCCGTCGTCGGTGGCTCCATGGGCGGCATGCTCGTGCTCGAGTTTGCCTACTTTGGCAGCGACTACGTGCGCACCATCGCGCCCATCGCCACGTCGGCGCGGTACAGCGCCTGGGGCATCAGCTGGGGCGAGGCCCAGCGCCAGAGCATCTACAGCGACCCCAAGTACGACGACGGCTACTACGCCTTCGCCGACCCGCCGTCGACCGGCCTGGGCGCCGCGCGCATGTCGGCCCTCCTGACGTACCGCAGCCGCGATTCGTTCGAGTCGCGCTTCGGCCGCAACACGCCCGACCTGTCCCGCCAGCAGAGCATCAACGCCGTGCCGCGCCCCCACACGCCATCCAACGAGCACTGGGCCATCCACAACCACGGCCACAAGAACGCCGGCTCGCCGCGCGCCGCTGCCTCGCGCACCTCCGGTAGCCCCGCGCCCGCCACCACCGCCGACCTCGAGTTCCACGACGCCTCCAACCCCCCGACCCCGCCCTTGCGCCGCACCGACTCGACTGCGAGCGCAAAGCAAAAGTCGCTGGCCCAGCACTACTTCTCCGCCCAGTCGTACCTGCGCTACCAGGGCGAGAAGTTTATCAAGCGCTTTGATGCCAACTGCTACATTGCCATCACCCGCAAGCTCGACACCCACGACGTTTCGCGCCACCGCTACCCTGCCGGTGAAGACGAGCAGACCCTGGACCCGGTCTCGGCCCTGCACCACGCCCTCTCGCTGATCGAGCAGCCGACACTCGTGCTCGGCATCCAGTCCGATGGTCTCTTCACTTACGCCGAGCAGCAGGAGCTTGCCGCCCACATCCCCAACGCCTCTCTAAAGACTATCGACTCCCCCGACGGCCATGACGCCTTCCTCTTGGAGTTCGACCAGGTCAATCGGCACCTATTGGGCTTCCTAAACCAACATCTTCCAGACATCATGAGCAGGACACCAGATACGGACATCACTCCCAACGACTCTGGCATGGAGGCCACAAAGACCAGCACATTTGGTGAAGCCGAGGTCGACGACATCACCGCCTGGTAGTCTGATTTTACTTTTTTCGAGCGCGGCGTTTTGGGTATAAAGAATAAATGCATGGTCCGGCGTCAGTTTTCGGCATACGCTTGAAAGAAAGCTGTACGATACGATATGCTCTGAAGAGAAGAGCCGAGGTTCAACCCCTCAATCAATGGCAAAGTGGAGATAGATGATCATGTACAAATTAGAAGGCGGTAACAAGCCATCACCCTCTCCAGATATAACCCATGCTGCTTTCCCTTTTTACGGTAATTGCATCTCCTAGCCCTCACTTCGGGTTGTAGTTGATACACCCGATATATGCTGCCCAGACTTGGCTTCTCTTAGGCGATATCTCCACATGCGATTGCTCGGCCAAGATTCAATGTCAGCTTATGTACATACCCCGCGTCCCGACATCCGTCCTTGGTCCGCTGTATAGCCCTGCACCCCTCAACGCCACAACCGTAGGCCCTTTGTCTCACACAATGTTCCTCATGATTTTGTTGATTGTGTAATGATGGTTCGTGCTGCGTCTCGCCGGGCGTGACCTGAGCATGAAGCATAGTGACACTACGTTGCTGCTGGACGGCCTCCGACGGACACGATGAACTTTTAACCGCGGCATCCGTAGATGCATTACGGCGAGTCGTAACATCGGATCATGCTCTGACTTAACCCCGCAGGTAAGCCCAGAGAGCTAAGAGGAGACATAAAATGTGCAACATTCCACTATTGTTCTTGTCTAAGCCCTCCAGTCGTAGATCGTTGTCTCACTCATCCTTGATCATTTGTTACTGAAGTCCTTTGGTCTGAAGCCCTTCTTCCACTCCGAGTCTATAGAAAAGCAACTATGGATATTCCAAAGGTTCAGAAAGCGGCCGTCAAACAAGGCTCAGGTGACACCGCTACAGTCGTCGTCCAAGAGGTTCCGCTGCAGCATCCCGAGCCTGACCAAATTCTGGTAAAGATCAACTACTCCGGCCTGTGCGCCTCGGACAAGTCCCTCCTCCGTGACGAATGGTCTTTTGGCATGCAAGCTGCTACACATGGCATTGCTGGTCACGAAGGTGCCGGCGTAGTCGTCGCTGTTGGGACTAATATGCAGGACCGCTGGCAGGTAGGAAACCGCGCCGGGATCAAGTGGATTGCAAGTGTATGCGGACTTTGCGAGTTCTGCACCAATGGCGTCGACGAGTGTCATTGTCCAAAGCAATTGAACTCCGGCTTCACCATCGCAGGCACCTTCCAAGAGTATGCACTCACGGATGGAAGATATGCGACCAGAATTCCGGATGGAGTCAAAGATGAGGAGGCAGGTCCAATCATGTGTGGCGGACTGACGGCTTATGTGGCTTGTAAGAGAAGTGCGGTCAGGCCGGGCGGGTGGATCGTTATTCCTGGGGCTGGTGGAGGGTAAGTCCTTTTATTGTGAGATGGTCTCGGTTCTAACGTGTGGTAGTCTTGGTCACTTTGGTGTTCAGTACGCAAGGGCAATGGGTATGCGTGTCATTGCCATCGATGGCGGTGATTCTAAGCGCCAGATTTGTCTAAAACTTGGTGCTGAAGCCTTCATCGACTTCACGACTGCGACCGATGTCCCGGCTGAAGTCACAAAGATTACATCATACGGTGCTCACGGCGTAATCGTCTTCTCTGCAACCAAGGCTGGCTATGAACAAGCCCCTCTCCTTCTACGCCCTGGAGGCACGATGGTATGCGTAGGACTACCCTCAGATTCGACAGTCATTGCTGGCGCGCATCCTATCACAATGTGCATGAAGAAATTGAACGTGGTAGGGAGTGTCGTAGGAACACTGAAGGAATGTGACGAAGCTTTGGACTTTACTGCACGGGGTCTTGTGCGTCCGATCCTGACGCATGGTGGCCTGGGAGATATCAACCGATTTTGTGACGAGATGAAGGCAGGCAAACTCGTGGGACGTGCGGTCATTAAGATTGCTTCATAGGTATTCTGTTGGGTGTACCAATCAGCTATCATTCGAAACATCTCCTACTTATGTACCACAGAGATACAGTTCAAACCGTTCTATCAAACAAACTATGCTCCGGTGTTGGTAGACGCGGTGTCTCGATGATCAAGGATTGCGCCACAGTGGCTGAATTGTGGCACGAGCTTCATTTCCTCCAACCCTCGAGGCTCGGACTCATCGAACCCCATCAGAAGATGCAATGCGACGGGTAGTGGTCACAGGAATGGGGCTCGTAACGCCCCTTGGAATAGGTAAACACCTTCCACCAATCTATCTGAGCTCGATTGACGTGCGAGATGAAGGTGTTCGTCGAACATGGCAGCGCTTGGTAGACGGGCAATGCGGCATCACATCCACCAAAGACAGAAGTTCTCAATTTGCAGTATTGCCAAGTCAAGTCGCTGCTGTTGTACCTGAAGGGTTGAGAGAGCATGGAAATTGGAATTCCAAAGAGTTTATGAACGCCGGGGTACGTTTCTCGCACCTTCGCCAGCGCAATCACGCGCTTAAGCCCTCAGGATGAACGCCGCATGGCGAAATTTGCACAGTATGCTATGGTTGCTTCAGAGGAGGCACTGAAAGATGCTGGCTGGGCACCCGATACAGAGGACGAACTTGAAGCTACTGTGAGTCGCATTCAAAGATCTTGCAGCTTGTTTACTGATCCACCCAGGGTGTCTACATCGGCTCCGGCATTGGAAGCTTGGACGATGCATATAACACAGCCATAGCTTTCGAGAAAGGCGTACGTACAATCCAGGTGCAAGAAGATTCTAGTTGCTTATCATTTCAAGGGCCATCGAAAGGTGTCTCCCCTCTTCGTCCCGCGGCTGCTCATCAATCTTGCAGCGGGTCATATTTCGATGCGTTACGGCTTCACAGTGAGTTGTTCATTGGTGGTTGTGTTTCTGATGCTAATGGCCTGTAGGGGCCGAATCATGCAGCCACAACAGCTTGTACAACAGGAGCCCACAGTATTGGCGATGCATCGCGTATGATCCAAATGGGAGACGCTGACGTTATGATTGCTGGCGGTGCAGAATCATGCATACATCCTCTCGCTATCTCGGGTTTCGCAAGAGCTAGGAGTTTGGCCACCAAGTTCAATGATCGACCTACGGAATCCAGTCGGCCTTTTGACAGAGATCGAGACGGATTCGTCATTGGCGAGGGTGCTGGGGTTGTCATTCTCGAGGTGAGGAGCAGATCTCTTCTAGACGAGTCTCACTGACAACAGCAGGACCTTGAGCATGCCAAAGCCCGAGGAGCTCGCATCTATGCAGAGGTTGCTGGATATGGCTTATCGAGCGACGCATATCACATGACTGCACCTCGCGAAGATGGGCAAGGCCCCCGACTCGCAATGAAGAAAGCGCTGAAGCATGCTGGCATCAAGCCAGCTGCCGTTGACTACGTCAATGCACACGCCACAAGCACGCCTCTTGGCGATGCAGCGGAGAACAGAGCCATTAAAGACTTGCTACTTGGTGAAGATGGCATGACGAGTGCTTGCGATATCAACGTCAGTAGTACGAAGGGTGCCATTGGGCATTTGCTTGGAGCCGCCGGTAGTGTTGAAGCAATCTTTACAATTCTCAGCTTACACAACGTAAGTTAATTATTATAAAGCGTGAGTCATGCTGATATTCTCAGAATGTTCTTCCGCCGACCTTGAATTTGCGCAACGCAGCCAAAGAGTTCAACTGCAACTACGTTGCGAACGAAGCGCAGCAAAAACACGTCGAGGTTGCAATGTCGAACAGCTTCGGGTTTGGAGGGACCAATGCGTCGTTATGCTTTCGCAGACTTCAATAGAGTCGAATTAAGCCCAACGTATACAAGCATCATTTTTTGCTAGAAATTCGCTCAAATGATCATTCTGAGGACAAACTCCAGCGAATTACTCAATAAGATTTCGGCATCACATCTCTTAGCTGCCCCGCACTGCGATATGGCAACTGCCCAGCCCCACTATGCTCCTCGGTAGCGCCCGCAGGCCAGCTGAACCTCCACGTCCAACGTGAGGCTCAATTCCCGTTCCCTCTTCTTCCTTCCTCCCTCTCGATGTCTATCCCCCTTGTCATAGTCTCGGTAATCAAAATGGTCAATTTTCTGACTCCATCCCACAATCTCAACGCCGAAACCAACAAACCAACGCTTTTTAGCAATGTCTCGAAGAAAGCCTCAGAATATCATTCGCGTGTGCCGTATATCAGCAAGCTCCCGTTTCCTGCAATCGCAATCATTGTAACGCTAATTGTCGTTAATTTGATTGTCTGGGCTGCCGTTGGTGTCGTTCTCGTGAGCTCATGCCCAGTGCTCATTCTTCCGGACTTCTTGAGCCGGATGCTAATGCAGTTACAGCACTTCAATACGCCACTAGTCTCAACAGCTATTCTATCCTATACCCTCGGACTTCGTCATGCATTGGATGCAGACCACATCTCCGCCATCGACCTCATGACCCGGCGTCTCATCGCTGCAGGTCAGCGACCGGTGACTGTAGGCATGTTCTTCTCGCTCGGCCACAGCACAATAGTGATCATCACTTCGCTCATCGTAGCTGGTACTGCGGCCGCTGTCTCATCAAAGTTCGATAGCTTCGAGCGCATTGGCGGAATCATAGGCACCTCCGTGTCCGCGGTCTTTCTCTTGCTCTTGGGCCTCATGAACATCTACATATTGTACAAGCTCATCATCCAGATGCGTAAGATACTCGAATCTGAACCAGGCCAGGAGCATGCAGAGTTTAAGATTCAGGGTGGCGGTTGCCTTTTTCCAGTCTTACAAAAGCTGTTCAAACTTGTCGACCGACCCTGGAAGATGTACCCGCTAGGCGTTCTCTTCGGGCTGGGCTTCGACACGTCCTCCGAAATAGCTATTCTTGGCATATCATCCATTCAGGCAACAAAAGGCACATCAATCTGGCTGATCCTCATATTTCCGCTTCTCTTCACGGCTGGAATGTGTCTACTAGACACAACCGACGGCGCGCTGATGATGAGTTTGTACACAAGTACTCAGCTAGCAAGAGATCCGATTGCGATATGCTACTACAGTATCGTGCTCACAGTCATCACAGTCATGGTAGCGATCATCATAGGAACTGTTCAATTCCTGAACTTGATCTTGAACGTTGCGGAGCCAGACGGACGGTTCTGGGATGGAGTTGAGAGGTTGGGTGACAGCTGGGATATAGTTGGTAGGAAGTGTCCATTATCAGTCGTGATCATATGCTGATGCGTTTGCAGGTGGGGCCATTTGCGGCGCGTTTGTCGTTTTCGGAGGTCTCAGTGTCTTGCTGTACAAGCCGTGGAGACGCCGCGTTGATAAGAAGAGACTCGGTAATGCGCATTTCGAGCCGCTTTCGCAAGCTCCTGATGATATCGTTCCCATCGAGGGCGAACGACAGCAGGGCGATCAGAGCAGGTCCAGCAAAGATGTAGATGTTGAAGTGCGATCCGCCGAAGTACTAGACTTTGCTGGACCGGCACATCGCTAAGGTGTAAGATTAGGAAACTACAAATTCCTTTCATTGTGGCAAATGACATGTAGACAGAAGACTTAACCACGGTGTTAACATCTCCATCTGTCCACATGGATAGTCACCCAATTGCAACGCTAGCAGGCTGTTGGTGCAACATTCACTCATGCACCCCACTCTCAGCCTTGTCACCCTCATAGTCATACAGTCATCTGCATGTGTGCTGCTGTTCCCATCATCGACACGACCGCCAAAGGACCTCACTATCCATGACATCCAAGACAATGAACGCCACTCAAGCCGTCATCGATTGGATAAGCGCACATCCGTATCAAACAGCCTTTCATGTGGTGAACGGCGTCATCATCTGTACGCCTGCAGCAGCGACCGTTCCATTCCTGAGTGCACTTGGCTTCGGAGCTACAGGTCCAATATCAGGTATGCCTCACTCACTTTAACACATTATCGTGTTCTTTCGGTCCAGGTGCTTATGCAGCTAATAGGCTCGGCTGCGGCCTCCGTCATGTCATACTTCTCCATTGTGCCTGCTGGAGGTGTCTTCGCCACAGCTCAGAGTGCGGCCATGGGCGGCTATGGAGCGAGCCTTGCTGCGGGCGCAGCGCAGGTGGGAGCAGCGCTCACTTCTGCCACGGCGTGGTTGCTAGGAAGGAATGCTACAGTCGGATAAGTCGCCATAGACTCATACGGCCGTAGTGTAGGTAGTACGGACAATCGTTTTGTGGAAGGTTCAACGGCTGCAGATGGCCAATGAGATCGATGCCTCGGCTTTTGTACTTAGGCGCGCTACGTGGAAACTTCATGTGGACAACGACACTTAGACTAGCTGTAAGCCGCAAGGGAGAGGATCTAGGTATCATTCGACAACTTACACTGAAGATCGCCGTGCCATCACTGCAAGACACTGGCCGTCATGGAGGCTTCAGCAACGCCCTCAAAGGTCACCCAACCCCTTTCTGAATTTACCACTATCGGCCACAACACCTACCTCTGGACCCCATCATCCCGCAATCCCAAGTTGCCCCTGATCCTGTTATTTGCTTGGAATGCCGCAGCTGCCAAGCATATTGCGAAGTATACAGCCTCCTATCAACGTCTCTTCCCCCGCTCCGGGATCGTTCTTGTACGGTGCTACACGTCCGACATGTTCACACGCAGCGCGCTCTATCCGACTCTCCTGGCTCCAGCTCTCGAATACGCCCATCAGCACACAGAAGCAGGCGGCGAGCTACTGGTGCACAGCTTCTCCAATGGTGGAGGCAACCAAATTAACGAATTTGTCAAGGCTTGGACAGGCAGGTATGGCAGCAAATTGCTTATGAGGGTGCAAATTATGGACTCAAGTCCAACAAAAGGACCGTGGATGAAAAGTTACGCTGCCATCTCTGCTGGTCTGCCAAAGTCGTGGTTTTGGAACTGGTTTGGGGGAGTATTGGTGCATTTGCTCTTGCTGGGCTCGTTCGTAGTCAATGTGGTAAGGAGGAAGGAAAATAAGATGGTGGTTTTGTGTCGGGAATTGAATGATGAAAGGATCTTTGATAAGCTCGTACCAAGGGTTTATTTGTACAGTCGGGTGGATGAGATGGTAGGGTGTGAAGAGGTTGAGGAGCATGCTGCTATTGCGCGAAGCAAAGGCTGGGACGTCACGATGGTGAGATTCGAAAAGAGCGCGCATTGCGGGCATGTCAGGGAAGATGAGGGCAAATACTGGGCCGCGATTTTGGAAGCGTGGGAGAACGGCAAGTGCAGGTGATGATTTTTATACATTCCCGCTCTACAATCGTTGTGCAACTAGAGACGAATTGCCACCATTGACAAGTATATATTCCACAATAGACCACAGAAGCTGAGGAAGATCATACGTCGCTCGACTGCGCAGTAGGTAGTACTGAAGAAGTTGGCAATGGGCCAAACCTTGTATGAGTCCCAGATGAGCTTGAGGAGCTCCTAGTCGAGTGTCAGTGAATGTGAAGCGCTCGAAGTAGCCACAAGACGTACGTTATAGAAGCTCTGCATAATCTGAGCGCCTGTCCTGCCTTTGAGAAGGCCTATCAGGATCAAGAACATAGTTTGATTCAAGAGCGCCCCCATGGTGATACACTGTAGCTTGTCAGTATGTCTTTCGCTGCATGGAAGCTTGTCTACATGCATCTGTGAACCACTTCTTAAAGATGTTGAACCAATTGCGTTCCAGAACTTCTTCCTCTACCATGCGCTTGTCCTCTCCGTCGTCGTTGAGAAAGAAGGCCTTCTCTGCAGCATCGCCGTCTTCGCTGGTGGCGTGCCTTGTCCGCTTGACAGCTTTCCAGCCTGGGAAGGTGCGCTCGAGCCAATGTTGCCAATGGTAATTGACGGGCGCAGTAAGCACGACCATGAAGGCGAATTGGAAAAAGAGAACGCGATCGAAGACAAAAGGCTTCTCATCATGCCACGCCCTTAGTCGTTGCGCGATAACGTTGGAGCAGCAATCAATTATGAGCGCCGACCCGCAGGCGACGAGCATGGGATGTAGGCGTGCCATCGTACGGTACGGTACGGTAGATGACCGTCGTAGTTGCGAGAGAGAGTAGCCGCAAGGTGGATGCGCGGGCGGCGGCGGGCGGGCGATAAGGGTCAACGGGCGACGGTAGCAAGCTCAGAGCGAGAGCGGCGGTGACTGCGTGTTCAAATTGTTCAGGAGAGGGTTGTCAGTGCGCGAAAGCACGACCGGAAGATATTGGAAGTGTGTCCGCGAACCTGGCAATTACGCATCCTCGACGGCTCTCCACATTTGAGGTTGGGATGCGCGTCGCGTCGGGGCAGTTGCAACCGAAACCGCCCGGTCACCACGACACCTATGAAGCAAGCTGGACTATGACTTTTCTCCGCGATGGTTCTTGCATTGGCTACGAAGAGTAGTGTAAGGACATTGCTCTCTCATGCAGAAGCTTGCATATTTCCCCACTCTTGTCGTCCAGATATGCTGGGCCTTCCCTCTTTGTCCATCCACCAGTCGGTCCACACTCAAAAACCTCCCCGGTACACCTACTATCGAGCATCATCTTGAACGCATCGATCAGCCCCTCCATTGGTGTCAGCAAATCCTTTCTGGCCAGCTTTTCGTAGAATAGCGGTGAGCTGATGCTCGTCTGAACCACGTTCGGCGCCAGAGCATTGACGGTTATTCCTTCGTCTACCAACAGCTTCCCATAGCTACGCGTCAGTCCAATCAGTGCATGCTTTACAGCTGTATATATTGGCAGACTTGGAACACAGTACAAACCACACACGCTTGCAACAAGTCCAATCCGTCCCAGGAGCCCATCATCGGCACGTGTCTGGCGGCGGAAGTACTGCACTGCTAGCGCGATCGTGTACAGTACTCCAGTGAGGTCCACTTCGAGAGTAGTCAAGTCTGGTTTGGAGAACTCTTGAGGCCATTCTGCTGAGCTCAATTCCGGAAACGGGAGCCACTGCCGCTCGCCAACTCCTGCAATTGGTGCTATAAAGTCGATGTGGCCTCCGTTAGATGCTCGCCAGAGAATCGCCTTTTGAAAGGCTGCCACTTGCGAGTCCCAGGACGAAGTGTCGCATTGTATAGCGCGGAGCATTTCTGTATCCTGCATGTCTGCGACATTCTTATCCGCCACAATGACATACCAGCCATCGTCGAGCAGACGTGTAGTGAGTGCAAGCCCAATTCCACTTGCACCACCTTTTCATTCTGGTGAGTAGGTGCTTGGAGCCAGGACCTCAGACTACCCACCTGTGATGAATGCAGTCTTGGGTATGGATTGCAGTGTTCTACTCATAGCGTCAGGAACTTGAGATTTAGAATGACATTTGGAAGTGCATCCTCTTCACAACGCCGCGACGAGTGGCTTCTTTTATACAGGTAAGCTTAGCTTGACCTTCCCCGCACCCGAGCGATGCAAAGCAATACTGCGGGGTACAACGTAAAGCTAAGTAGTCTAAACATCCATAGAGGTTTTAGTTCTCTCAGGCTCAAGGGAATTGTGTATGACCAGATACTGAGCGCATCTAGATGCCCATGTCTAGAATACGAAAGCGGAATGACGTCATTGTCTCGACGGCGGACGATGTTGCAAAGCAAAAGTCAGCAGTGATTTAGTTTGTCATGGTGACAGAAGTCTAAAGGGTCCAATACAGAGGGCTGAGGTATTAGCGATGACGAAATAATAATTTGTTGGGTAGCTCGTTCGCCAACACGTCGAGCGCGGGTCCCGCCATCTGATCATTCGACCTTTCACGACCTTTTAAGGTGGGCTGAGCACTACACAACTCTCATTGGACTACGACTACTTAAAGGCGAACAACCTCACAAATTTCCTTTGACTAGATTTCGAGACATTGGCTCCAGTCAATCGCCCCCACACAAATCAGCTTAACATCCCAAGCAAGATCCATAATGCCTGAAATAATACTGGCAATCAACGCTGGCTCATCCAGTGTCAAGATTTCCGTTTACAAGACCCCGGACGATGGCATGAATGTACCAGTACAGCTCGCAGAAGCATCAGTGGATGGACTCACCTCCCCTCCTGCTAAGCTCAGATACTCGCGTGGTGATGAAGTCATCAAGGGTAAAGAGCTAGAAGGCATCTCAACACAAAAGGACGCATTTACATACATCCTGGATCACTTGACTCAAGACAATGGCCTTCTCGAACTGAACCACAAGGAGGATATCCATTTCACCTGCCATCGCGTTGTGCATGGTGGCGACTATCCGCGATCCCAAATTATTGACGAAGAAACCTATCACCACATCGAGGAACTGAGTGACCTGGCGCCTTTGCACAATGGACCCGCTCTCAGCATCGTCCGCGCAGTCGCCAACACTCTGCCTCATGCAAAAAACATTGCGTATTTCGACTCCTCGTTTCACAATACGCTACCAGTACACGTTTGCACTTATCCAATCGATCAGACTGTCGCAAAGCGAAACAAGCTCCGCAAATATGGATTCCATGGCATATCGTACTCGTTCATCGTGCACGCTGTATCGACTCACTTGAAGAAGCCCGTGGACAAGCTCAACGTCATAGCTCTACACCTCGGCTCCGGCGCAAGCGCATGCTGCATCCAAGGGGGCAAGAGTATCGACACATCAATGGGATTAACGCCTCTCGCCGGTTTGCCCGGCGCAACAAGATCCGGCAGCATTGATCCGAGTTTGATGTTCCACTTTACACACAGCGCCGGGAAACCGAGTCACAGTTCAGGCACGCAGCTTCATATCACTCAGGCCGAGGAAATCCTGAACAAGAAGAGTGGGTGGCAGAGTCTTACTGGGACAACGGACTTTGGAAAGATCAGCGCGAGTGACCGTGCCGAGGACAAGTTGGCCTTTGATATTTTCGTGGACCGCATTGGGAACTATGTTGCTCCGTACTTCACCAAGCTGGACGGAAAGGTGGATGCATTGGTGTTTGCTGGAGGCATTGGCGAAAAGGGGTCCTTATTGAGGAGAGAGGTTGTTCGAGGCGTAAAGTGTCTGGGTTTTGAGATTGATGAAACCAAAAACGGACAATCAGTGGTGGATGTAGTGACGGATATTAGCGGAATGGGCTCGAGATATAAGACGCTGATTGTCCAGACAGACGAACAACTGGAGATGGCGAAAGGAGTCTTGGCCGACAAGGATCGATTTGTAGGAAAGAAGTAGATCGATCGAGAAGATAGGATACAAGCTCAAAATTACGGCTAAACATGTTGACGAGTCGCGAGGTGCAAGATGATACCTCATTCTCGGAGCAACAGCGTTCTTAGATTTTGCACAACGTTTGCAACGACTCTCTGGTACTTGCCGATGTATCTTTGACAATCTTGATGATCTGTTTGAACCTGAGCTCTGTCAGCTTTTACGATTCGAGAAACAGGACGAGGTGTAAGGCCTCTACTCACTCCGGAGTTCCCGCATCCCCAACGGCCTCGTATATAAAGCTCTCGCTTGTTGTCACGATTGCACCCTCATGCCTGAGCCTCGCGAGCGCAACTGGAACCTCTTCCTTATTGCAGCTACTTACGCCATCGGCAATGACATAGACCTTGTGGCCAGCGCGTAGAAGATCGATGGTTGTCTGTGTCACGCATATGTGACTTTCGATGCCGACAATGATGGCGGAGATGGGACCGTTCGCACGAAGAGGGTCGAGGGCTTTCTGGACCTCTGGGGTACTGAGAAGGGTTAGTAACAGGTATGGTGGTATAATGACGGGCAGTCGTGACGTGCATCATCGAAAAGAGCGTCTTGTCCGCGTGAACGCGAGTCTGCACGCCTTCTGGCGCATCGAGCTGGAGCTCAGGGCATGTTTCTCCAAGGCGAGCTTTGTTCTGTGTGGTTGCAAAGACTGGGATGTTCAAGATTTGGCCTGCGTATCAATGTGAATGTTTATTCACAGCACGCACCCGCCAAGACAGACGAATCTGGTCAGTGAGGGAGCATAGGAGCAGAGTGGCGTACTGGCTTTCAGAAGTTTCTGTGTGGTCGCTACGACTTTGGGAAACTCGTGTATTGCGGGCCGAAACTTTTCCTGCAGGTCACAAACACTGACAGGGCATCAGCAAGCTACGAGATCAGGAAGGTGGGACACATACAAGAGAGCGGGGTTTGCTGCGTCCTCGTCAGCCGTGGGGATGGGATGGACGCATGGAACTTACCAATGCGTTGTTGTACCATGGTGGAGGACATGGATCTCCGGGTGCTATAATTGAGGAGTTTGAACGACTGCAGAGCGCGTGGCTGCAAAGGGCGCAACATGGTGCTGCTCTTGCCTTGCCTGCTGTATCCGGAGTAGTGAGTAGCCTCGGCAAGCGCACTCTAGTTTCTACCACGGCGATGGCCCGTGTGGAGCTCACAAGCCACGGCGGCTGCTTGGAAACAGACCCGCTGCGAGCGATTGCGCCCATATTGGGCCAATCTATTCGTGTTTCGAGCGAGCGACGTCATGGTGACTGTAGCGACCGAGACACTCGACTGCGGCAGCAGGCACGCTCCCCCTGAGCGACGGCCAACGGGACAGCGGAAGCAACGGTGGCGGCTTCAGCACCAGATTGCAGATTGTCCCTGCAGCAGCTCGCGCATGTGCGAGGCGCCGGTCAGCGTGCTCCGCAGTCACTGCGCTGAGCACGGTGGAGGCTGTCAATTTACTCCGAAACGGCAATGGACGCACGGGCGCATATGCTCATCATTTGAGACGGGCGCCATCAGCTATCATCGTGTTCAGGCGCGTCTGGTCGGTCAGCCGTTCTATTTGCGTGTATTGTGCGGTGCAGCCAGGCAGTCAGGGCAATCAGGGCAGGGCATTCAGGGCCCTGTCTGCCCGCAACTGACTGATGTCCCAGTCAAGGGGTCCACGGGTGTTCTGCACGGCAGGTCATGTGAGCGACGAACAAAGTGAAGCAGCCCCTTGGTGGAGGCAGCCCGCCTGTGTCGTCGAGGCAGCCCGCATGTGTCGTGGAGAGCACCCAATGGGCACGGCAGAGCACTCAGCGCGGCGCGGCGTGGCGCTGCGTGTTCGTTGTTTGCCTGAGGTGCTTTGTGCTGGACGTCTTTGCGCCGACGACGCGGGGAAGTGCTCGAGGCCACGGCCAAGCCGCGTCTCGCGTCTGTATTGTGCTGCACGCAGCCGTGCTCAGAGGGCCGGCGGCGACGGCGACTGGGCGTGGATAGATTGCTCCGGCTCCAAAGGCGCCCCTGGCACGTCTCTTGGGGTGCCGGCCACGGCCACGGCCGTCCGATACCGTGCTAGTTGGCAGGTTGGCAGGCGAGGGCGGGCCCTGGCGTTCATCTCTCTGTGGCCGCGCTGTGGGCCAATTCCAGAGTGCACGACCTGACCTGCCTTTCCTCACTGCGCGCCCTCTGTGCCCGCTGCCCGCTGCCCGCTGCCCGCTGCCCTCGTCCGCACCGCACCCTCTGCCCTCGCCGTGCCCTGCCCTCGCCGCCGTCCCGTGCAGCCTCTGCCTCTGCCCGCCGCGCCGCTCCAGCGCCCGCACCGCTCGCCTCGCCGCAGGGGCTCGCTGCAAGTCACTTCCGCTCGACGACGCCCGCCAGCACTGCTGAGCCCGCCCGTTGCCCGCCGCCTGCCCTCCCCCTGGCGACTGGCCCGGAGCACCGCGTCCAGCCCGCACGAACAGCGCCCGCCTCGCCTCGCCGCCTGGCCGTCTCGTCTCGCCTGCACCGCGCCCACGCCCACGCCCACGTCCACGCCGCCACGCCGCCCTGGGAACGCACACCGGGTTTTATGGGCGACCGCCACCACGCCAGCGCCGTCTATTTCTACGCCCCGCATCCGCTAACCGCTGCCGCCCACCCAGACCACGGGCTCGTCCAAGGGCGCTCTCCGCGACGCGCCGTACACTCGCCCGCCGCCCTCGCCGTCCACGGCTGGTCCCCGCTGCCGGGCTCGTGCTCGCCATTGAACCCGCTGCGCTCGCTCAAGCACTACCGCCACCCCCCGTCCGCGCTGCCCGAGCCGCCGCCGCAGCCCCGCCTGCAGCTCGCGCGCAGCGATCCAACGCATCCCCGAGCCGCCGCCCCGCCTGCGCCCGCCACCGCCGTCGTGTCTCCGCACTACAGCCCGCCACCGCAGCGGGAAGAGCCCCGTTCTGTGCCCCAGAAGCTCTTTGTCAAAACGGCCCTCACGCGTCAGCAGCTCGATGGGCAGAGCGAGCCGGCGTCCAGCGTGCACACCAGCGCGCCCAAGATGACATCAAGCCACGTGCGGAATGGCAACTCCGCCACAGGCAAGCGCGATGATGCCAGCAGCACGCCCCAGCGTCTCCAGCGCCCCTCGATAGTCTCCCAGCACTCCAATTCGGTGCCGTCGACGCCCTTGCAGCTCGCCCGCAAGTACGAGTCGCGCTCGCGCTCGCCGTCCCCCAACAGCGGCTTGGGAAGCCATTCGCCGCGCTCCGTGTCGTCCGAGGCCAACAGCACCATGCCAACACTGCGTCTGGGGCGGCCTTTCAAGTGCAAGTACGAGACGAACGTGGGCTCGTTAGGACGGAGACGGATGCCATACGAATCGTCGGAAATACTCGAGTTGGCGAAGGAGGCCCCTAAAAAGGCATTGGACCCCCACGAAGACGACAAGCTCAGTGGCGACATGCGTGAATTGTACGACCGGTTACAGCCGAGCCTAGACAACACTCGCAAACGCGATCTTTTTGTCCAAAAGGTGGAACACATACTCGAGGCCGAATTCCCTGGGCATTTGTCCAAGGTGCACGTTTTCGGCTCCTCGGGCAACATGCTGTACACTACGGACAGTGATGGTTAGAGTGCACGGAAACCTAGTTTTTGCGTATTTGCGCTGACCCTTTGACAGTCGACATTTGTATCCAAACCCCCATGGTCTCTCTGGAAGAGGTGCATCCGCTCGCCGAGGCCCTAGACAAGCGTACGTTTCTCTAAAACCCCGCACATGCAGTATGCTAACGCACTCCTCAGACGGGATGGAACGAGTAGTCTGTATACCACAGGCCAAGGTCCGCATAGTGAAGGTCTGGGATCCCGTACTGGAGCTTGCCTGCGATATGAACGTGAACAATGTAGCAGCGCTCGAGAACACTCGCATGATAAGGACCTACATCCAAATCGACGAGCGCGTGCGACCGTTGGCTATGATCATCAAACATTGGACGAAGCAGCGTCTTCTCAACGATGCTGGCATCGGCGGAACAATCAGCTCGTATACCTGGATCTGTTTGATCATCAACTTCCTACAAACCCGAGACCCGCCAATCCTGCCAGCCTTGCACAACCTCCCGTTTCGAGAGATTGATAGTCTCACAGGCCTGCCATCACACTCTGGCTTTGCTGATGATGTTAAGAAGCTCCGCGGTTTTGGGGATGCAAACAAAGAAACAGTCGGACAGTTGCTGTTCCACTTCTTCCGATTGTATGGACATGAGATCGACTACGAGAAAGAGGCTATTTCGGTCCGGCAAGGAAAACGCATTGCACGAGAAGAAAAGGGCTGGCATCCAGGAGGTGGGCAAAAAGAAGGCACAAATCGACTATGTGTAGAGGAGCCGTTCAACGTCGAGCGCAACCTGGGAAATTCCGCGGATGACTACGCTTGGCACGGACTGCACCTAGAAATTCGGCGAGCGTTCGCTCTGCTTACTGACGGACAGCAACTTGACAAAGCTTGCGACCAGTATCAATTCCCTGTTGAGGGAAAGCCCAATCCTCTGCTTTTCCAGAAACCCACTTCAAGAAAGGCCACACTTACTTCCAGTGTTCCAATCAGGAGTAGCCGAGGAGGTTCGGGCCATCGTGGTGGACGAGGCGGATTCAGCATCAAGGGACAGCACAACAATGGCAGCCGCAGGTCATCTAATAGCCAACCTTTTGCCCAAGGACGGCCGGGTTTCTTGCATAGTCCACCGATCCAGCATGGGTCTGGCCAGGAATACTTTACCGTTCGAGGCATTCATGATCAGTTGCATGATCAGCTCTATCAACAGTATCAGATGCTAGAGATGCAGTCGAACTCCTTACGCGCTCAACTAGCAGCTCAACAGCATGCTCAACAAGCGCATCGTGCAGCTCAGATGCACGCACATGCTGTCGCGCAGGCACAAGCACAACACTTTGCCCCCAATGGCGCGAATGGATCTCCACAAAAGTCGCCATATGTCAACGGGAGATCAAGTCCCAGATTGGCTGATCTTAGCATTCCACCAAATGCTCTTCCTCAAGGATTCATGTACCCATATTCTGGCTTCTTTAACACACAGCACGCATCTGCTGCTCAAGATTCAGTACGGACAAATCCGTCATCCCCCTCATTGAGCAATAGCATGCCTGGAGCACGTCGAGTCGTCCACCGGACCTCGAACGCTAGTGACACTAGTGTTAGCCGCTCTCAGTCACAACCTGCCCGTGGTCTTCCACAGCAGCCTGTGTTGGCTAGCTACCCCCCAATGCCTCAGTTCTATGACCCTTCCACATTCGGCGGATACCCTGTCGCGAAATCATCTCAGAATACGTCCGAGACGCATTCTACTTCAGACTCGCACTCAAGCCCGCCTTCTCATAGTGCTGAACCCGCAGTTTCAGCAATGTCCGGCACACCAAAAGAGTATGTAGGTTACCATATCTCCGAGCAGCCCCCACGTTCGCTTCAAGAGTATGTTGTTGGCGCCATACCATCGTTCAGCGAATTGGCGCAAAGAAAGAAGCGAGTGTCCCCAGAGATCACTCAGCCTCTTCTCAACACTGCATTGCGGCGGATCTCTCGTTCACCCTCGCCCCTTCGAGGACATGTTCACAATGACTCGACAGAGCTAGCCCCGACTTTGCCAATCAACGAGGAACGCAGAATCGGGGTAGATTACGTTCGCCCGCCTCCCGATCTTGGGCCTGTCATCGTGAACGGCTCGTTTCCAACGCCGCCTCGTGATCAACACAGAAACAAACTGCCAGACGTTGTTACAATTGACAATTTTGCCTCTTCCCCTGTCAGCGTTTACCCAGGTCAACCAGGCTTGCAGCAGAACACGCAACAGCAGATTAAGGAGCTCCAGGTTCGACAGCAACTTGTACTCGAGGAGATGCGGAGACAAAGTACAGTAAACTCGATGAGCAGCCCGGTCGCAAACGGCTCAACAAAGGGCAACTCCCAGGCTGGCGCCAACAATTCGATACATGGACCGGGCGAAGACCAACAGCCTTGCCCAGATGCTTCCAAGCACATCACAGACTCCGATGCTGATAAAATCGAACATGCACACATCGAGGATGTTTCTCCCAAGCGAGACATTCCCCCATGGCGAACCACAGCCTTGCCGAATGGCCTTTCCTCTTTGGATACGGCGAATGCTTCTCGTGCTTTACCCCAGGAGATCAAGACAGCTAACTTGCCTCTACTCTCACCAGTTTTCGAAAAACGTACACCTTCGCCGACTGCCAATAGACAAACAGAACACAAGACAGTGAATGGTGGCAAGAGCCAGCAGAAAGAGACAAGTCAACAGCCTCGTCGAGCATCACTTTCCAAAACAATGCCTTCCAAGGACAATAGTCGCAACGCACAAAGTAAACCAAACGAGAAAAGTCAAAAGTCGAGCTCGTCCACCAGCAACTCTGGGCCATGGCAGAACCCGCAGGGTCGAAGGAAGAAGAACAACCGGAAGAAAACGACAGAGCAGAAGTCGACAGGCGAACCATTGCCTACGAATTATTCAGAGCGTAAAGGTGGATAGACGATCCACTGTCTGATTGCCAATGACACCGTACCCGAACACATGGAACGATTTGAGCACGAATGATGTCGACGCGTCTTTCTGACGCTGTGCTTCACCGTGACGTTCCACGAGCATCGAGATTGGGCCACAAGGAGTGACCTTCGTTGCATGCCACCGACCTCGAACGAATGATGCATTGGCTCCCTCAAAACACTCGTATCACTAGCGAGGGTTGGCGGATCCAACTGGGCTTGACGTTCTGTTTTCCAGTGTCTGGTTCCACCTTTGGCATACCAGGGACGTTTCCATTTTGTCATCAAGGTTGGCGTCCACCATCTGTTTATTTGCGCATATGCATGCTCGATTGGTTTTCGGCATTATCTGGCGTTTCATCGCATGTTGTCGGGTTTCATCCGGTGCCTAGGGTTTTTGATGAATACACGAACGTATCCTGTCGCATTTGTCTTGGGTTGAAAGAAGATGGAAAGGTTACGAAGCGGGATCTCTCCAATGTTATAGCTGATGTCGATGTATAGATATACGGATACTAAACAGAAAATTTTACTATATCACAAATCCTGCAAGAAGTCCAACCTGGTAAAGATAAGCAAAGAAAGAGCAGAATGAATGAATGGAATTAAGGTTCAATGTGAAGACACAGTTGCTACTACTGGCAGAACTTGCCGTACAAACACCGTCTAATAGTTAGAGGTGGTCACGTTCTCTTGCATTCTGTACCCCAATTTCCTACTCTGTCTACAGTTCCACCTTTATCTGATCGTTCGTTCGCGCGAGCTTAGTGACTGTTTTCTCGCACAATGCAACAAGCGAGCTCGCATTCGTGTTCTCAAGTGCGCCAAGTTCTGCCCCAAGCAGTAGTCGCACCCATCTTCGCAGCTTAGCAGCTGACATTGGATGAAAACTGTGTGCAAGCAGTGGCTTACCTGGCTCAATATCCGTCTCAAAGCGTAACAGTGTCGTACTTTGCGATTGGAGGATCTGAAGCGCAGTCTTAATGAGCGCGGGATCAGGGCTTTCAGATGCGTGTTGGACTTCAAAGGCGTGGATGGCTTGGTCGATGGCGCTGTCACTCGAGGCGGGCTCCCCGCTGGCAGTGGCGTCATCACCGGCACTGGTATTGAAGAGATAGTCTAAAGGAGGGCTGTCAGAGAGCGCTGCACCCATAGGCAACGAATAGGCAAGACCCGAGATGGGTTGGGCAGAGCTCGCGCGACTGATGGGGATCCTGGGGTCTTCCTGCTGCAAGATCGAGTAGCGGAGAATCTGACGCAGCAGATCTTTCTCGAAAGGAAGCAACTCCCTCTCATCTATTTGAGCTGCAAGTGTGTCGCCACCCTCCATCTCAGCAATAAAGCCAACATCCTCGATGACTCCGAGATCGATGGATTTGGCATGTAAATCCTGCGCATAGTGCTTGTGTGCAAAGGCATCGAGAAAGGCGTTTGCAACCGCGCAGCTGGCCTAACATCTTTTGCGTACCACACCAGAAAGGCTGGAAAATAGAGTGTAGAGCTTGAGTGTCTGCTTCTCCTCTTGCTGGACTGCGAGATGGAGGTTCCATGTTCCCGTCACCTTTACGTGAATCATGGTGTGATAGTCGTCGTAAGTCATAAACTCGACTGGCCTGTCCTGCGTCACCATTGCTTCCTGGACTATACCTACGATTTCCATGCTGTACAGAGTGGAAAAGATCACGAAGGAAAGCTAAATCCACGTCGCCTATAGCTACCTTCACCCTGCACCTATATGACCCACAATGCTCGACAATCTTAGCTGAAGCTTCGTCGCCCGTGCCGCTCCTACTCAGTGAGATAAGGTAGCGTGCTGCCTGGCGGGCCATATGAACGGCAAGGCTACCACAGGCACCTTTGAGACCATCGAAGAGCAGATAGGTGGTGTCGGAATTCAGCTCTAGTTTGCGGACGGCGGGGCAAATTTGCATCCGCACGTCATTGATGCCGCTAGATACCATTATCTTTCCCATGTGTTTCCCGCTACGCATATAGGACAGCGCGTCAATGACTTGGTCAGTACCATAAGTGGTCACTAGGTGGATGGCCCAATATATCCGGCGTTGACGAAGTCGAAGACCTCGGCGAGCAGCTTTGCAGTGAGTATATCACTTTTGCCTGACGAGTATGAAAGGTCGACGGCACGGAAAGAGCGGTCCCAGTTGGAAGGCTCCATGACCAAAGTACTACGAGGGACAACATCGCGCTGGCCGGTCTAACCCATGGTACCGCCACCAGTGAGCCTCCATGACTCATCGAGGAGCTCGCCAACCAAGGAGTCGAGGACAACAACAACATCATGGCCGTTCATTGCACTTCAGATGGCATCGGCAATCGACGCATCGCGGGATGCGGTCTGGCGAAATACCAAGCTTGGATACAAGCAACTCGCGCTTCTTATTGATACTAACGACAATGAAGATTTGTGGATGTTTGAGCAAGAGGTGTTGAGAAATAAAGAAAACTTTACGTCTGCTTTTGTGTATTGAGCACCTTGAGGCAGCAATACTAACGCCACTTGCGGCAGAGTGTATCGGGAAGGACCGACCCTCGTACAAATGAGCAGCATGAAACAGCGCATAGATGACCGCCGCATAGACGGCCGGGGTTGTAGCAGCATTTTCGAAGCTCATGTGTTCTGGGATAACATGAACTCAGCAGGCGGAAGACTAAACCTGATTAGCAGTACTACTATTTGTTTGAGCTGCATCACGGTCGTCAAGAGGGAGACGCGAGCCAGCAGCAGTACCGAAGCGTCGCCCGGTTCTGGCGCACCCGAAGCCAAGTAGTCCAGCCTTCGACATGCAGGCGTAGGCAAGCTAACAGTGGTGTGTTGCCTTCGTGTATATAGGATGGCTTGTTGGCCCGAGTTCTCACATTCGTGTTCGGAACATTGTAATTGATCTGTCAACGTACATCATGCGGCGGCTACGGCTACCATTGTTACTCTTCCACATATGGTGCAGACAGCACCAGCAACTGTGCCTGCACTTGCATCTGCATCAGGACCATGTCGGATTCTTTCAGGGGATGCAGGTTGGCCCAATAGTCCAAAGTGGAAAGCACTCAACCGCACTATTGAGAGCATATTGTTACGCGGAGCTCCCCTCACCAAGGCCGTATGTTATGCAGTGAACGACGCTGGGTCCATTGTAAGTGAGCGCTGAATTCGCGCAAAGATGGGTGGAACTGATGTGCTCATACCCTCGCGGACCAGTGAATGTCATGACGCCCTACATACTCAACAACACGTGTAACTCGTTTCCATACGCGTATCAAGGCAAGCTACACACTGGGGAGCATATCGTCGTATGAAATCAACGTCTCGGACGCCGCCTCTGCAGCGGCGGGCGTCAAATTTGCACGCAAGAACAATCTGCGGCTGGTGGTGAAGAAGGCTACGGGCTACGACTTTCTTGGGCGTTCATCAGGACGAGAGAACTACGGCTTGGGCCAAGGATGCAGGTACTCAAGGTGTACGAGGCCGTGGCGGCCCGTGGATTGCGTGCTGTGGACGGGACATGCACCATGGTGGGGGCGATGGGTGGCTATCTCCAGGGCGGGTGCCACGGCCCATTGTCATCGGCACACAGCTTGATGTCGGACAAAGTACTGGAGTTTGATGTGGTGACGAAGGATGGTTGGTGTTGCACAGTATCGTCTGCACAGAATGCGGACCTGTACTGGGCCCTGGCTGGTGGCGGCGTGGGCAATTGGGCTATTGTGCTGTCTGTCACTGTCAAGGCGTATCGCGACGTCCCTGTGGCCGGCTCGTGTCTTGCATTTGCGCGCGCATCGCAGCCAAGCGCTGTGTACCGGGCGGCGGTTGATGCAGCACCTTGCCGCGCTTGATGCCAGGCTTCCGCTCCGTACAGTGTCCGTGCACTAGTTGCGCACCTACAGTAGTTGCGCACCCTAACTAGATCTATAAGTATTTTAAGACCTATAATAACTTAATACTACTATATAGCTTAATACTATAATTAAAGTAGTAGAGATAGTAGATATAGTAAGATTACTTTTATATAATTAAATTATATAGAAGTATAGTATTATATAATCTATATTATACTACTATTAATAGCTATATATATTAAAACTAATA